>OX451739.1:744000811-744162256 GCA_948472305.1 Vicia faba
TGTGTTTGAAATTTTTTGGAAAATGCCTTAGTGCGGAGATTTTCTTTGTGTTTAACTCTTGCATCGGTCCTCAAGAGTGTTAACAAAACAAATGTTTTGAAAATTTCTTTTGAAAAGTAGTATTTGTGTAAGTCCAAAATGTTTTGAGCAAACTTCTAACAGCTATCTACTTTGTACTCGAAAAGGTAGTTTTTTTCCTCCTATCCTTTAGACAGTGCTATCCTACTATTAGTGAGTAGGTAGTCCTATCGTTGGATGTATGAGGGACATTCGAAGGGAAGTTACAGTTACAAAGGAAACTTGTGGAGACGCTTTAGCAGTTTTTTTAGGGGCTAGATCATTTACCGAAAGGCAATTCTAGGGTCATCGAGGGACTATGATATTTTTATTTATGGGTCTTTGCTAAAGCGTTCTTACCTCATGACTTTTTTATTTCTGAAGGCAATCAAAGTGGGGTACCCTAGAGGTGTATATTTGCAAAATGTGTTGTATTCAATTATTTTTGTCTTTTTGTTAAGTTTGCTAGCGTTTGATTATTAGTCTTATCATACAATCTTATTAGTCTAGCAGTTGATATATATATATATATATATATATATATATATATATATATATATATATATATATATATATATATATATATATATATATATATATATATATATATATATATATATATATATATATATATATATATATATATATATATATATATATATATATATATATACAGAAATTTAAAGTGCAGAAATTAAAGCTACACTATTACATGGCTTTGTGAGAGGTACATTATAAAAATGCGAAAAGTAAAGTCCTAGTTACTATTACACACTGGGAAGAAGTTACAATAAGATGAAAAATGCGAGAATGAATAAATGTGTAAACAAATAAAAATGGACGTCTAAATCCTAAGGAAAAGAAATCTTTTTGTTTGTTTTGTTTTATTTTAAGAAAATAAAACCTAAGTATATTTAATTTTAATTTCAAGAAAAAGGGGTCAATAAAGAAATGAAAACAAAAGTAAAAATGGAAAAGGAAGCATCCTTCGATTGCAGGGAGATGGGGTTTCGATTCAGAGGGGAAATATGTCTTTCCATTACCCTTTGATCCAGTGACAGAAGATGGCTTTCGATCCATAGGGGAAAGCTAGAATGGCCTGGTGGCTAACCTGTGAGGGCACTGCATCTGCAAAAATGTATTAGCAAAATAAAATGCAGGACCGGGGTATCGAACCCAGGTCCTTCGATCCTGCACGCGTTGGGTCTATTCAGGCTATATCTGCAACAAGTGTTAGCAAAAAAACAAATGCAGACCTGGGTGTCGGACCCAGGTCCTTAATTTTGATTACAAGTCGAATGACTACAAGTATTGATGTGTCATGCAAATACAAAGTTTGATCTTTTACCCATTCTTACCAATAGTTGGAACCTTTGATTTAACCCTTTCTGGATGTGGAGACACTTGCTTAAGGGCTAGGGATGATTGGAAAAGCCTCAAGAAAACTCAAAGATTTTTTTTTATTTCGTGTGATTCTCTCTCCGTTTCTGTCCAGCCTACTTTGGAGCTTGCTAGTGTCTTCTTTATATAGAGGGGATGGAGGGGACAAGAAGGAAAAGGTTTAAACATCCATAAAAAAATGTTTTCAAAGCCATGAATGATGTTTTGTAACGTTGCAAAAGTCATGGAAACTTGTCCTTTTTTGAATTTGAATGAACTTGGACCTTTTGGCTCCTTTGAATGCCTTTCAGTATTGCTTTTAGATTGTCCTATTGCCTCCTATGACAGGACCTCTAGATGGTCCTTTTGTGTACTCTTCGAATGGGCCTTTGGTACGTCCTTCGAATGGGCTATCATGCGTGTTGAAGTGTGTACCATTGTTTCAAATGGGGCCAGTGCCTATTCGAAACTAGTATAAAGGCAACCTATGCCTTATGGATGCTAGAATGAAGCAAGTCAAAGAAGGCGTAAAGGAGTTCATTTCATAGGCTAAGCTATCACAAAGGTAGCCAGTGTCTTGTGGGTCGAAGGTAACTTTTTTGTCTGGCGAATCAAAAGAAGCTTTTTGCCTGGTGGATCAATGGCAAACCTGAAGGAGTCTTGGCCTCGAGGCAAACTGAAGAGGGGGCCTTTGGCTTTGTGAGTTGAAGGCATGTTGATGGGTCTTTGCCTTGTGAAACCAAGGCAAGCATGAAGAGGAATACGTGCGTTGGTGACACACTGAGGGGCCTTTTGCCCAGTGGGAGCTTTGTTAATCGAAGGCCAGTTTGAAGAAGTTATTACTTTGTGTGTTGAAGGCACGCAAAGAGGGATAATTTTCCTAGTCAAAGAAGGAATCACGCTTACTCCAAAGACATCAAATGCCCAATCGAAGCAAGAATTACGCTTGCTCCAAAGAAACCAAATGCCCAAACGAAGCAGGAATCCAGCTTGCATGTAGGTAGCCATTGTATTGTGAATCAAGCCAGCATGCAAAGCCAAGGGTGAAACCGAAGAAGCATTAATAGGAGGCCCTTCCTTTTTGGATCGAAGGAGATATTTCAAAGGAAAAACATGCTCAATTGAAGCTGGTATACATCAAACAAGTAAAAGGCCAAGGCTTTAATCGAAGCTTGAAAATTTGAGGCAAGTTTGGAGATGGTTAGGCGCTCAATTGAATTTTGTCCAAATACCAATTGAAAGGCCCTTTAACATGCCAATCAAAAGACTTTGTTAAGATGCCAATCGAAGACTCCTTGTTTGCCTTCAAAAAAACTTTTTTTTTCATTTAATCAAATGCTTGTGACCACCCATATAAGAAAAAATCTTGGAAAGCATGAGAGTGAAAATTTTGGGGTACAACAGACCCATCTTGGATATTAGAAGGTAGTGAGATGGCCGGATTTGGTACAGTCCAAAGTTGGTTGATACTCGATGCTACACTCATTGAGATTCGACTCTCGGGATATTTCTGTGTAAAGTCAGTTGGTTTGTTGAAACAAAGCATGTGAGAAATATCAGTGATATGAGATTCCTAAAACCCAATTACTATTCTTAGGATAGGTTGAGCCAACTGAACTTCAAGAGGGTACTTGCCTATGGACCTTACGCAAGCCTTAAACCTAAGGCTCTTGTGTGCTTTGCTTGTGTTTGCTATCTGTTCAAACATGACACATGACATCAAGACATCATGACATCATACCATAGCATTTTCAAATAACCATTTCAAGGATCTTAAGGGCATGTGATAAAGGTTTATCATGAATCAGACTACTATCAAGGAGGCAAGGGGATTTATTTTCCTCTAACCAGATGCCACAAAGATCCAAACATGTTCTTTTGAGACAGAGGCTAGGATCCACTTGACATGGTGAGCTTGATTTTCATAGAAGGACGTTCAAAGACGTAAAGTTCTTCAGTCAAAGTTGCATCCAGAATCAACTTCTAACATTTCATTTTTGTTTATTCTGCGAGATCCTTCAAAACATTTCATCTACATATCATGCACATCATCACATAAGAAGTATTTCCCAAGATAATATTTCTCATCTTCTTGCTGTTTATTTCAGTAAAAGATGGCTCTCGAACAAACTGTAAAAGATCTTCAAGCTCAGAATGCTCAATTTTGGAAAATGTTCCTGAACCTAGACAAAGGGAAGGAAGACTTGAAGGAACTCATCATCAAAGAGAGAAATAAGAAGACTAAGAAGCCAGATGTCTTTCTTAATATGGGTAGAAGATTCAAAGATGCGGTCAGAAGGGCTCTATATTTTGAGGTCCCGTCAAATGAAGATGATAACCAAGAGGAAGGTGACAAGAGTGTGAAAGCTGAGGAGAATAACAACCAGGGTTCTGATGAAGAAGAAGAAGACTACTCTGATGAACAATGTCCTCCCGCTGATGACAGATACAAATAGCTGGAAGATCGTTTGAATGCCATGGAAATCCAGAGAGTGCTTGGGTTGGATTTTAAAGAGTTGGGTCTTATCTTTGGGTTTGTGATCCCTCACAAATTCAAAGTCCCTACTTTTTCTAAATATGATGGTGTTTCTTGTCCTAAGCTTCACCTGGGGTCTTATGTCTGGAAGATCCAACCCCATACTGCTGATAGAAAGTTATGGGTTCACTTCTTTCAAGAGAACTTATCTGGGACACAACTGGTATGGTTCTATCAGCTGGAATAAACCAATATACGTACTTGGGAAGACCTGGTTGCTGCTTTTTACAAGCAATATCAATACAATGCTGACCTTGCACCAACTCGTGTGCAATTACAAAGTATGGCTATGGGATCAGAAGAAGGCTTCAAAGAGTATGCCCAGAAGTGGAGAGATTTAGCTGGAAGGGTTCAACCTCCTCTGTCTGGTAGGGAGTTTGTTGACATGTTCATGGGAACTTTAACAGGACCTTTCTTTAATCATCTGATCGAAAGCTCTTCATCTGGTTTTACCGAGTTGATACTAATAGGAGAACATGTAGAAAGTGGTATCAGAAGTGGACAGATTCAAGTGGCTGCATCTGTGAAGAAGATGTTCAACGGTAAAAAGGAAACTAATGTTGTGTATGGTCGGAAGGGTCGTGCTAGAAGTGATCGCAACCAATCTGTGGGAGTGGTGCTAATTTCTAATCATGCGCTTGTACAACAACAACAGGGCAATCAGCGTAGGTCAGAAGCACCAAGAATACAATTTACTAAGATCAACATGCCATTGTCTCAGGAATTACAATATCTATTGAAGGCAAAGCTGAAAACATTAAGAGATCCGCCTCAGAATCCCAACACTTTCTCCCCCAAGTATAATCCCAATTTAAAATGTGCTTATCATTCCAATAGTCATGGACACGACAACAATAGTTGCTGGACCATGAAGAACAAAACTCAAGACATGATTGACAACAAATAGATTGAGTTTGATCCTCCCGATACCCCCAATGTGATTACAACACCCATGCCTAAGCACGACAAAGGCATTAGTGCTATTAATGATGTTTTGTATGTTTCTGCCGTAGGTGAATTGACTACTCCCCTCCTGACTATTAAGAAGAATCTATTGCAAGCCGGTTTATTTCTGGGTTGCATTGAAAGGTGCTACTGTTGTGCAGCCCAACCTAATGGTTGTTGTAATACGGTGGGAGAACTGACTTTTAGGTTTTGCCTTTTTTCTCCATAATGTTGCGGATAGCAAGAGTCACCACCGACTTTTCTTTTATCTAATAAAGGAAAGGGTTAGAAGAACAGGAAAGACCTCTCGAGAATTTTTCTGAGTAAGGGGTGTAGGTTATGAAAAGGGAAGGTATTAGCACCCTTTTCATCTGTAGTTATCTGCGGGCTCTTAATCGCTATCTCACTTTTTGAAAATGCTTTGTGTTTGCGTGTTTGAAAAATGTCTAAGTGCGGAAAACTTTGTAATGATTCTCGTATCATTGAGAATGCATACAAAGTGTTTGTTTTGAAAATATTTTAGAAAAGAGTGTATGTGTGAAAAATGTTTTATTTGTGAGCAAGCGATTACGAGCTATCTACCTACTCAAAAAGTCTTTGTTCTTTTCCTCCTTTCCCTTAGATGGTGATATCCTACCATTGGTTAGTAGAAAGCCCTATCATTGGAAGTTTGAGGGATAGACGTGGGTCATCGTACAGTCACAAAGGCAACTTGTAAGACACTTTAGCAATTGTCATAAGGGATTAAGATTGTTTACTGAGGCAGCATCAAAGGGTCATCGAGGGAATACGATCTTTTTAACCTAAGGGTCTTTACTAAAGCATCCCACGTTTGAGGGACATGACTGTTAATATCCGAGGCAACAAGTGAGGGTCACCCTAGAGGTGCGCGTGTGTGAAGTGTGTTATGTTTCAGTTATTTTAATCTTGGATTTATGGTTATCTAGCGTTTGCTTTTAGTCTTTGCCATACAATCATATTACTAGCAGTTAAATATATACATACATTCATACCAAAGTGCAGAAAGTAAAAATGCGGGAAATAAAGTCTACGATATTACAATTCTTCGGGGATGCGGAATACAAACCATAAAAAATGGGGGGAGTAAAAAATCCTAATTTAAAATTATTACAGACCTTTAGCAGTTACAATATTCATAATAATGCGTAAAATAAATAGGTGTGCGGAGATTGAAAAGGGAAAGATGTAAAAAAAACCTAAAAAAATTTTAAGCGTTTAAGAAAATACTTTTGGTGTTTTTGTTTAGAAAAATATTTTTAGTGTAAAACCCTAGTTCTAAATGATTTACAAATTAGTTAATAAAATAAAATCAAAATATGATTAAATTAAATTAATTTTATTTATCAAAAATTAAATTAAATAATCAAAAACCTAAATCAAAATTTGTTATGATTTTTATGATTTTGGTTGATTAAATAAAATTGAAATTGATTAAAAAAGAAAAATAACTAATTAAAACAAAGAAAAAGGAATGGGTCTGCTGAAAAGAAAAATTGGGGGGTGAAAAAAACAATTTCTTAAGCCCAAACTGGACAAGACCCAGAACTGCGCTGGATCCAGTTAGGGTGGCTCCCTGAAGGTTCATGGTGGAGTGTGCATTTGAGGCGTTAGATCCGGAATCTTGAGATCAGGTGGTGGTTAGATGAAGTACATCATGCATGCGTTGGACTTGACCTACACTAGATCTGAAATAGAAAACATTAAAAATAATATGGCAGAGGCAGGGATCAAACCCCTACCATGGAACACGAACACCTTAACACACACACGCTTGCCGCTGGGGCGGCCAGTACATCAGGTATATAGAATCAAACAAAAACATTATATTTGTAAAACATTTCTAACGGACGGAGAAGCATCGGAGCCCTAGCTCCGGTCGTCTTCTCTGGCAAACCAAAAATCCAAAACCTGCAAAAACATCAGAATTAAACACAGAAACATATGTTACCCCCCTAATTCAAGTATTGTGGATCCAATAATGGGATTATTTTGACCTGAAACGAACTGCAAACAGAGTTATCATAAAGATGCAAACAAACACGGTTAAAATGGTAGGTGGCCATGTTCACGTCTAGGATGGCATGTAAGGCCCCATTCCAACCCTAATCATCATCCTGAGAATATCTAACCATAAGACATTAGTAAACAATGCATGAATTTAAGATTTCAAAATGCAAGAAATTTACCAATCGATAGATCGTAGCTAGGCTTTTTCTGGGCATGATTGGAAGCGTTTTTGGCCTGGATCTGTTCCTGAGAGAGTCAGGATAGCGAATAGGTGTCTGAAATTTATTGAGAGTGGCTAGAGAATGAGTTTTTAAGTTGCCCTAGATTGAGAATTTTTGGAGAGTTTTTGTGTTCTGTTTGAGGCAGCCTGATCGTGTGTTTATGATCTGATGTTGTTGTGCTTAAATAGAGAAGGGAAATGGAGCAACAAATATGGAACAAAACAAAGGCATTCATGGCCATGAAAAAAAAAATCCAACATATTGAAAACTTGCCATTTTTGAATGATTCTTGCCTCTTTGAGCCTTACACGAATTTGGCATGTCTTGCTGGATTGTTGTGGGCCTTAAAAGACTGCTCATGGAGCTGGCCCAATTATCTTGTATCTCTTTTAATTTATTTTACATTTATTTGAATAAAAACAAAATAAATATAAATAAAATACTAAGAAAATATAATACAAGGCATGAGTGATCTTTAGGAGTCTTTCATAAGGTCATGGACATGTTTGAAACCTAAAAAGTTAGGTCACAAGTCCAAATTTTCAAGTTTGCTCATTTTGCATTTCATGCATTTCCTCAAAATTTCCCAACTTGTGAAACTTATAACTTGCTCAATTTTAATCTTTTGAAAGTCACATTAGACTTTTTGGAACGCTCAAGATGTTCTCTGCAGTTAATCTTTTGATCATTTTTGCATTTGAGAATTTATCTTGATGTAAGTTTCCTTGACAAAAAGTGTCTTTTTGTTAACTTTTGAAAATGACCTGTAATGTATTAGCTCATATTTTTCAAATGAAGCATTTTTTGGACTTGAGCATAAATAAAAATTTGTAGAGAATGGAATTTCTTTAAAAAGTGGTTTTGGTTAGGGAAAAGTTGATGAAGTATGTGAAAGTTATGCTTGGTCAAAGTTCAGTTGACTTCTCCTAAGGAAACCCTAATTTGGTAATCTTTGACTTTTGATGATTTGAGGGATTTCCTTGAGGAATCATGATCAACCCTTGATAAAATGATGAATATCACTTTAATATGTTGATCTTTACCAAAAATATTGAAGTTTGACTATATGTTGACCATAGTTGACTTTTTACCCAATATAGTTGATTTTCAATCATCTAAGCAATTGATCGAGCCAACTTATGATGCAAGACATGAAACTTGACCTAAACATTGTTGAATACCTATGGAGAACCATGGAAATCATTTGAGATCCATGCAAACCAAACTTCCTAGAGGAACTCAAAACCCTAGTTGTAGACCCTTTGCTTAGGAGGAGGTCTGTCTGGTCAACCCTTGAGTAGCCTTGAGTATTTGAGAACCCTTGAAAGAATGTCTTGAAGAAAAATGGGAGGACAAATTTTAGGGTACATCAGCTACAAACTGCTGAAAGAAGGTATTCAGCTTCTAATGGACAACCATATCATTATAGTTGAGAAGATTCATTATATTGAGAAGTTGTTTCAAGACTTATCTGTAATTTCCGGCACTCCTATCAGGATCACTTCCAAAGGTCCTGTAAAGATTACTGCTAAACCCAAAGTTTCTCCTCTAATACTACACCTGGACCTATTCCATATTCCTCGGACAAAGTTGTCCCTTGGAACAATGGAGCCTACTTCTACTACCATGGCGTCAAGCAAGAGCCATTGACTGTTGAGAATGACGGTACTAAAGTAGTTGATCCCAACATTGACAATATTGCTGGGACTAATAAGGTTACTAGAATCGGAAGGGTTTTCTCTCTGGAAATCTCTTCAAAGACTATCACCACACCAGTTCGTGTTACCTCTACCGAGTCAATTACTGAGACTCGGGGCAAAGAGAAAATGACAGAGTCTGCCCAGACGGAGGCACCTGAAGAAGTTTTAGCTAAAGATACCTCCAGGAAAGAGTTGGATGAGGTATTAAAAATCATCTGGAAAAGTGATTACATGATTTTTGAGTAGCTGGGACAGACTCCCTCCAAGATATCCATGTTATCCCTTTTACTATGTTCTGAAGCTAATGCATAGGCTTTAGTGAAGTTCTTAAAAATTGCATATGTACCACAAGAAATCTCTGTTGATCAATTTGAAAGTTATGTTGCTAGCCTGACGACTGATAATGGGCTAGGTTATTTCGATGTTGATCTGACTCCTAAAGAAAGAAACCACAACAAGTCCATGTGTGTCTCTATTGAATGCAGGGGCACTACTTTAGCTCATGTATTGATTGATATGGGTTCTTCGCTGAATGTTCTACCAAAATGTGCTCTAGACAAACTTGATTGTGAAGGGGTTAGGCTGAGACCTAGTGATATTGTGGTGAGAGCCTTTGACGGTTCAAAGAGGATGGTACACAGAGAAGTTGATTTTCCAATTAAGGTAGGTTTGTAGTTCTTCGAATATACCTTCTATGTAATGGACATTCGACCGGCTTATTCTTTTTTACTTGGACGCCCCTGGATTCATGTGGCAGGCGCTGTTACCTTAACCCTACACCAAAAGCTAAAGTATCATGTGAAAGGAAAGGTTGTTACAATCTACGGTGAATAAGAGTATATGGTGAGTCACTTAAAATAATTCAGGTATATTGAGATGGAGAGAAAATTCATCGAAACTCCCTCCCAGACTTTTGAAGTTATCCCTTCTACCGCTTCTAAAGAAATTTCTGCTATTCCCAAGGTTACTAGGGTTCAACCCAGAAATGGCTTCTTTTAAGGATGCTAGAGTTGTAGTAGAAGAAGGTGGATGCACTACTTGGGGTTAGCTTCCTGACATTTCTTACAAATATGACAAATTTGGTTTGGGTTTTACTGCAGAGGCTCAGAGGGCTGTTCGTTGTGCTCGTGTTGGAAGACCACCATTTCGCATCAGCAACAACGAATTCAACGCTATAGAGGATGCAGATAGTGACTACGACCTAGATAGTTGGATCTTTCCTACCATCGGCAATGGACTCAGCAACTGGAAGACTGAAGACCTTATCTCAATCTCCTTTAGTCAGGAGTAATTGTTATTTTATGTTTCTTTCAAAGTTTTTGTTATGTAATCTTTAAACAATAACTTAAAACCTTGTGCCTTACCCGAGGCACAATGGTTAATTTGCTAGGATTGTCATTTCATTAACATATTTTCATTCCATAAATCATTGGATGTTTTGCATTCAAATTTTTCACTCTTTGTCTTTCTTTTATTTTATCACTTTCAAATAGCTATGTGTTCTTACACACACCCACACAATAAATTGAAAATCCACATCTACTCTGGATCCCATTGACAACAATTATGCTATTTCCACTTATGACTTTGAAAATCCGATCCACCAAGCCGGGGGTGAAAGGGAGGAAGATTGTGAAGTACTTGGAGAACATTCCAGACTATTAATGCAAGAGAAAAAGTCCATACAACCGCATGAAGAACCAGTTGAGGTTGTAAACTTGGGTACTGAAGCAGACAGGAAAGAAGTCAAGATAGCTGCCAACCTAGAGGATAGTGTCAAGAACAGGTTAACCCAGATATTACATGACTATGCTGAGATCTTTTCTTGGTCGTACGAAGACATGCCAAGGCTCGATACTGATGTTATGGTTCACCTTCTGCCGATGAAAGAGGATTGTTCTCCAATAAAGCAAAAGGTTCGTCATATGCGTCCTGAGATGTCCGAGAAGATTAAGGCTGAGGTTATGAAGCAATTCAATGCAAGTTTCTTAGCTGTTACATCCTATCCTCGGTGGGTTGCAAATGTGGTCCTGGTACCAAAGAAATATGGAAAAGTGTGTATGTGTGTAGACTACAGGGATTTGAACAGAGCAAGCCCCAAAGATGACTTTTCAATGCCGCATATAGATGTTCTAGTTGACAACACCACTCAGCATAATGTATTTTCCTTCATGGATAGCTTCTCGGGTTATAATCAGATCAAGATGGCACCTGAAGATATGGAGAAAACTACTTTCGTCACACAGTGGGGCACTTTCTGTTACAAGGTTATGGCTTTCGGTTTGAAGAACGTTGGTGTAACATATTAGCGTGCTATGGTAGCTTTATTCCATGACATGATGCATCACGAGATAGAGGTTTACGTCGATGATATGATAGCCAGATCTCAAACTGAAGAAGAACATCTCGACCACCTACACAAGGTGCTTGAGAGATTAAAGAAGTACAAGCTGAGGTTGAACCCGAACAAGTGCACCTTTGGGGTAAGATCTAGTAAACTCAAGGGTTTCTTTGTCATTGGTAAAGGTATTGAAGTTGATCTCGCCAAGGTCAAAGCTATTCAAGAAATGCCTGCTCCATGTATTGAGAAGGAAGATAGACATTTCCTGGGACGACTGGATTATATTTCCAAATTTATTTCTAATTTGATCGCTACTTGTAAGTCGATCTTCAAGTTACTGAAGAAAGATCACGTAGTGAAGTGGAACAATGATTGTCATATAGCCTTCGACAAAATCAAGGAGTACCTCCAGGAACCTCGGATTCTGATGCTACCAGTTGAAGGAAGACCTTTAATCATGTACCTAACAGTGTTAGAGAACTCAATGGGGTGTGTACTAGGCCCACATGACGAGTCTGGTCGAAAAGAGCATGCAATATACTACCTTAGCAAAAAGTCTACCGACTGTGAAATAAGATACTCACTGCTCGAGAAAACTTGTTGCGCTTTGACGTGGGATGCTCGCCGACTAAGATAGTATATGTTGACTCATACTACTTTGTTGATCTCTAAAATGGATCCCATAAAATACATATTCGAGAAACCCGCTCTCTCTAGAAGAATAGCCCGATGGAAAATGGTCTTAACAGAATATGACATTTAGTACACCACTCAGAAGGCAACAAAAGGAAGTGTACTGGCAGATCACTTGTCTTATCAAGCTGTAGACAACTATTAGTCTATGAACTTTGAGTTCCTGGATGAGAACATTATGCTCGTTACAGATTATGAAGAACCTAGACCATATGAAGGACCTGAGCTAGGATCCCAATGGACTATGGTTTTCGACGGAGCTTCCAACGCACTGGGCAATGGAGTTGGTGTTGTGATTATCTCTCCCAAGGGTTTCCATATGCCTTTCACCGCCAGATTATGCTTTAACTGTACCAATAACATGGCCGAATACAAAGCATGCATTATGGGCATCAAGGCTGTTATCGATTTGAGAATCAAGTTCTTAGATGTGTACGGAGATTTATCCCTAGTCATCATTCAGATTAAGGGAGAATGGGGTACGAAGCACTTGAATCTCAACCTTATCGGGAGCATGTATTAACCTTAATCCCGTACTTCGAGAAAATCAATTTTGAGCATATCCCACCAGAAGAGAATCAGTTGGCAGACGCCTTGGCAACCATGTCATATATGTTCAAAGTCAGATGGGACAACGAGACTCCTTGAATTACTATTGAGAGACTAGATAAACCTGCACATTGCTACGAAGTTGATACTGACTGAGTAGAAGAGATACCTTGGTTTCATGGAGTAAAAAGGCACCTCAAAGCTCAAGAGTATCCTGAAGGAGCATCTATCTATGAAAAGAAATTCCTATGGAGGTTCTCTGCTAATTTCTTCTTGAGCAACGAAATTTTATACAAGCGCAACCATGATTCAACTCTGCTTCGTTGTATAGACAAGAGGAAGCGGAGAAAATTATGGAGAATATGCATGAAGGTGTCTTCGGTACTCATTCCAGTCGGCATACGATGGCTAAGATGATTATGAGAGCAGGTTATTATTGTTCGACTATGGAAACTGGTTGTCATCACCACTCGGGAACTTATCACAAGTGCCAAATTTATGCTGACAAAGTACATGTGCCTTCAGTTCCTCTGAATGTTTTGACTGCTCCTTGGCTATTTGTAATGTGGAGCATTTATATGGTTGGAGAAATTAAACCTAATGTTTCTAATGGGCACCGCTTCATCCTAGTCGTTATTGATTACTTCATAAAGTGGGTTGAAGCAGTCTTGTTTGCCTCTACTACAAATAATGCAGTGGCCCGATTCATTAAGCATAACCTCATTTATCGGTATGGAATCCTCGAAAGGATTATCACAGAGAAAGGTACTAATCTTAACAATACTATGATCACGGAACTCTTCACGCAATTTAAAATTAAGCATCACAATTCCTCCTCGTACCGACCGAAGATGAACGGTGCAGTAGAAGCCGCAAACAAGAACATCAAGAAGATTATATAGAAGATGGTTGTGTCGAGGTCCAAATTCCTTACTTAAGGATTATGAAAGACACGAGTTTAGACGAAGACGAATGGATTTAGACCAGGCTGGACCAGATAAATTTGATTGATGAGAAGAGGCTTGCGGCTATTTGGCACTGTCAGATGTACCATAAGTGTTTGATTAAAGCCTTCAACAAGAAAGTCAAACATCAGGTATATCAGGCTGGTGACTTGGTAATAAAGCGCATCATCCTACCATAAGTTGATCCCATGGGAAAATGGACTCCCACGTACGAAGGTATTTTTGTGATCAAGAAGATATTCTATGGCTGTGCTATGATACTTACCACTATGGACGGTGAAGATTTTTCGCACCCTGTGAACGCGGACATAGTCAAAAGATACTACGCATAAAAGTGACCTGCTAGGTTGACAGGCCTAGGAAAAAATAAGGTTATCCCAGCGAACCAAAAGGGTTCAGACAAAAATTATAGATATATATAAAAAAAATTGTACACCCGACAAGTCAAAAACCTGAAAAGGACGCTTGGGCCAAAAAGGGGGTATCCCTGTGGACTGAAAACCCAAAAGGGCGGTCCAAGAAAAAGTTAGAGATTAAGGCATACTACTATGTCCCATTGTATCACCTAAATATGGAAAGCTTGGTTACCAACTTCATGTTCGAATGGTATAGATCAATGCAGTCAACTTCTTCCAAGAGCAAGGGATGAGATGCGCAAAGACATAGAGGAAATAGCAAAGTTGGAACTCGATAGGATTGTTTCCACTTAGCTATTTTTCTTTGTTTTACTTTGTACTCTTTTTATTTTACGATGTTTTCCTCTTACTAGGATATATGTCTCTTTATACAAAACCGCCTGTTTATAGGAAAATTATCAATACAAGTTAATTCCAAAATTCAAATTTGTTTTACCTTTTCTGTTTTGTTCGCAAAAATGTCCAATGACTAAATTGAATGAACATATGCATATGAACATGATTATTGTTAATAAATATATGCATAAAAACATGAATAAGCATTTATAAAGACTCTAGGAGTTGGGATAGCGTTCAAGTCGTCCATATATCCCCACAGAACAATATCCATGTAACTACCTCTATAGGAGCCATCTTCACAAGCTCATCCCCGACAGAAATGCATTCCCCGGCGGGTCCAATATGCCCATAAATAGGAATTGCGGCATCTTCCAGGAATTCACCTCCATGTCCATGATGGATGGCTTGACCTGGCCATCATCCCTAGTAGATTCCAAAGCAAACAAGGATGGTTGATCATTTCCCCAGCATACGATGAAAACTAACCTAATATAACTATGAAACAACCAATTCCCGTTAGAAATGATTCCTCAACACAGTTCACAGGAATTTAATCCTCCAATGGATTTTATTTCTCTAACATTATGCCCTGCAAAATTCTTTTCTCCAACAGGGCTCATTTCCTCAGCAAGGTTTATTTCCCCAACAGGGTTTATTTCCTCGACAAAGTCCATTTCTATGATTACTGCAAAACCCAGGCAAGATGATGATATCCAACAAAGCATGGTCAAGGTTTTTATCCCCAAAGAGTTGCTACGGAACCTGAAACTAGGCCAAATATCATTTAACTTTGTCCTCCCTAGAAGAGTTGACATCCATATCGGAAACCTGGACAGATGGCACCATAGAAGGTTACACATGTCTTTTACCCCCAGTCAGGGTATATAAGAATTAAATTCCCCAGTACAGCGATGAATGATGTTCCTGAACTCCTTTATCCCCAGGCGGAAGTCAAACATTTCCAGCAGAGTATCCTCAAATGGAAATCGGGGATCCCCAACGGAGACACTCTAAACAAGATTCATATTCTTCATCCTCGGCTACAATCAAGGATTTATTTTCCCAAACAAGGATGTTATACAAAGTTACCAATTTGCTTCAATGACATCTTACATCCATACATCATTTACAAATATCTTATAATATGCATACGAAACACATATAACACACTCTCATTTACTTTAAGAACATCATCACGTAATGCATTACATACATCATGGCATTGCATAAAAATAACTTTGTTTCTTTCAGGTTAGTTCACAAATAGATGAATATCATCACCAATTTTCAAACAGGTCAGAGATTAGTTCCCGAAACAAGACGGGGAAATTATCCATACAACCAGACGGTATGTATTTCCGTAACAAGACGAGTTTACCAACAAAAAGCATGTCAAAGATTAATTTCCGAAACATGATAGGGCAACTATCTATATGACCAAGCCAAGATTAATTCCTGAAATAGGATGGGGCAACTATCTATACAACCGATAAAAAGCAGGTCCTAGATTAATTCCCGAAATAAGATGCAGAAACTATCTACATGACCAGGCAAAGAATAATTCTCAAAACTAGACGGGGAAACTATCTATATAACCAGGAAAATATTAATTCCCTAAATAGGACGGGGAAACTATCAACATGGCCAGTTGGTATGAATTCCCGAAATAGGACGGGTTTACCAACAAAAATAGATTGTGGATCAATTCCCGAAATAGGATGGGGAGACTATCTACATGACGAGCATTTACCTCAGAGACTAAATCTGAAAAGCATTTCCCTCAGAGATTAAATATAACAAGCAATTGCTTAAGCACTTTCCCTAGAGAGTCATCCTTGACAGTATTCTTCAGATATAGTCAAGGGAAGACTTATTCTGATACTCCTATCAACAATCACTATGATGGCATCTATAATCCCATATCCGGTGACATTCTGTCACTTCTCTAACTGGTATCTTTAAGCCCATTTAAGAAATATTATCAGCCAACAGTGTTACCTCCTGCACATGCGAGTGTAAATTTCTGGGCACTTAAGTGTTCAACCCTCTTCTACCTTCAGATCACGAATGGCAAACATGCCAATCTAACTCTTCAGGTTCAAGAAGATTGAACAGGTGCATCTTCTGTACCCCAAAATTTTCCCTCCTATTTTCTTCAAGACATCTTCCCATTCTCCTAGGGTTTTCATTTGCTCAAGGTTACTCAAGAATCGATCACACAAATTCCCCTCCTAAGCAATAGACCTACAACTAGGGTTTTGTGCTTCTAAAGGAATTTTTGGTTTCTAAGGCCTCAAGTGGATTTTATGGTTTCTTATATGTCTCCAAGAATGCCCATACCAAGTTTCAAACCTTGCATCACAAGTTTGCTTAGTCAATGGCTCAGATGATTGAAAATCAACTATATTGGACAAAAAGTCAATTCTGGTCAACATACAGTCAAACTTCAATATTTTTGGTCAACATCAATACATTTAAGTCATATTCATCATTTGATCAAGTTCTTATCATGATTCATCAAGAAAACTCCCAAATAACCAAAAGTCAAAAGTTTCCAAATTAGGGTTTTCTTAAGGAGAAGTCAAATGAACTTTGACCAAGCACAACTTTCACATGCTTCATCATATTTTCCTCAACCGAAGTTCATTTTGAAGTAAATTCAATTCTCTAAAACTTTGTCTCTCTAATCTCAAGACCAAAAAATGCTTCATTTGAGAGATATGGGCCAATACATTATAGGTCATTTTAAAAGTCAACAAAAAGATACTTTTTTTCAAGGAAATTTAAATCAAGATAGAGTCTTCAAATGAAAAAATGATCAAAATAGAGATTGTAGAGGGTATCTTTAGCTTTCCAAAAAGTTCAATATCACCTTCAAATGATGAAAATTGAGAGAGTTATGATTTGTGCAAGTTAGGAAGTTTTGAGCAAATGCATGAAACCAAAAGTGATCAAACTTGGAATTTTTGGCTATTAGGCTTGTGATACAAGGTCCAAACGTGTTGTGCAGCTTATAATGAACCTAATATATTATTCATGTACCCCTTGACCTTTTTATTTTATTTATTTTGAGTTTTATTCATTTTTAATTTAAAATAAATAAGATAAAAATAAGGCTTTTTCATACAAGGTCCAAGCCCAAATGGTTTGACCTAATTGCAAGCATTATATATCTTCCTTGTTTAGACAAACCCTGGAAAAAACTCTTGCACAAAAGAAACCTCTTCCAAAACTCAAGAAAATATCAAAAACTAGGGCAACTTGTAAACCCTAGTTGTAGCTTCTTTCCACGTGAACCAGCCATCCAATTCACTTCCAGCAATGTTGTTGGGTAAGAATGGAGCATCTTTGAAGATCACAAGAGCATGAAACACTCGTATATGAATCACCGGTATACATCATTTCATGATTTTCATATCTTTGCTTTCATTATATGTTAATGCATACTGACTTTTCTAACATGTTCATGAGGTATACAAATGCAGGAATAACCCAAAGCACGATCCCCATAATGGCTAAAAAGAAGCTTGCCATACTCATACCGATCTGAGTTATTTTCTGCATATCTCCTAAACCTACACATTTTAGCCTAAGATAATGATCCGATTGAATTCGCGGGCCTTAATTTAGGGGGTAGGATCCCCTTGCATATCTAACAATGTTAATTTTGAAGGAATGAGAAAAAGAGCCACAAGAGAAGACGGTCGGAGCTAGGGTTCAGGCACTTTTCCGGTCCAGTTATTTCATTTTATCTTATATTTAATTTATTTCGTTGATATCATCAGATGTATCACCACTCTAGTGGTAGCGCGCTTGCCTCTAAGTTATTATTATGCCAAGGCGTGGGTTCGATCCCAGCCTTTTGGAATTTTGAGATTTTTTTTCCACATTTTATTCATGTTTTGCAGTTAATAATATAAAACGTGTTGGTTCTATTATTTCAACATAAGAACGCGTTTGGTGCAGTGGTGGACCGGCTAGGCATGAAAGCTACGGGCGTGGGTTCAACGTCCACCCCTGGAATTTTGTGTTTTTTCCTATTTTTTAACCTTGTTTCCTCTTTTTTCCTTAAAAACCCTAAATTCATTTAACCATAAACCTTTTTTTTAAAACCTAATTTTTCAAAACCTTTTTTATAAACCCTAATCAAATTAGGTTTTAGTTTTTTTTATTTTAATTAATTTCTTTTTTAATTAAAATTAATTAGACTTTTTAGGTTTATTTAATTAATCGCCAAAACCTTCTTTTTATCAAAAACCACTAAAAATATTTTCGTTTTCTTATTCTTACATTTTTTGCGTAGCTTATTTCTCTCGTGTTTCCCTTTTTCATTATTGTAAATGTTCTTGGTTTGTAATAATTATAAGTTTTTTTACTTCTCGCACTTTTCGATTTTGTTACTGCCCCAAGGCCATGTAATAGCGTAGAAACCTTTATTTTTCGCACTTTACCGCTTTCTTTATTATTTTTATGTTTACTGCTTAGTAATAAGGGTTTGCAAGGAAAGATAGAAAACCCTAACGCAAAGATTAAAATAATTGAACCTAAATCACTCGCACACTCACACCTATAGGGTAAACTCCCTTGTTGCCTCTGAAGAAATGGTCATGTCCCTCGAACGTAGGGACATGTAATACGGTGGGAGAACTGACTGTTATACGTGTTTTACGTTTGTATTTGCAAATATTGCGGTAAGCAAGAGTCGCCGCCGAATTTTCTTTTATCCAACAAAGGAAAGGGTGAAAAGAACAGAAAAGACCTTTCGAGATTATTTCTGAGTAAGGGGGTAGATTATGGAAAGGGAAGGTGTTAGAACCCTTTCCATCTGTAGTTATCTACGGGATCTTAGATGCTAGATCATTTGAAAATACCTTGTGTTTGTGTGTTTGAAAAAGTATCTTGAAAAGACGCCTTAGTGCGACAAACTTTGTAATGTTTCTCGTGTCGTGGAGAACGTATACAAAGTGTCTTTGAAATTATTTTTTAGAAAAGAGTGTATGTATGGAAAATTGTTTTATTTGAGCAAGCATCTAAGGACTATCTACCTACTCGAAAAGGTTTATTCTTTTTCTCTTTTCCTTTAGACAGTGTTATCCTACTATTATTGGTAGGTAACCCTATCGTCGGATGTTTTGAGGGACAATCGAGGGTCATCGTACGGTCACAAAGGCAACTAGGAAGATATCTTAGTAATTACCCTAAGGTTTTAAGATCATTTTATTGAGGCAACGTCGAAAGGGTCATCGAGGGACTTATTATCTTTTAAAATAAAGGGTAGCCACTAAAATCTCTTACATTCGAGAATCGTGACCGTTTATTTATCCGAAGGCAACAAGTGGAAGTACCTTAAAGGTGCGCGTGTGCGAGTGTTTTGTGTTTTAGTTATTTATCTTTGAACATTTAGGTTTTCTAACGTTTGTTTTCAGATCTTATCATGCAATCCTATTAAGCATTCATCTAACAGTTAATATATGTACCGAATATAAAAATGCGAGAATTTAAATCTAATCTATTACAAAGCTTCGGGGAGGGGGAATTTACAAGTCCAAAATGGGGAAGAAAATAAAGTTATCAAGTAAAAGTCCTAGATTAAACTATTACAAACCACTAAGCAGTTACAATAATATAAAAAAAAGTGTGAAAGTAAATAAATGTGCGCGGATTGAAAATAACGTCTAAATCCTAAGTGAAAGGAAATCTTTTTGTTTGTTTTTATTTTGAGAAAATGATTTAATTAAAATCCTAAGTCTATTTAGTTTTAAATTAAAGAAAAGGTTAAAATAATTAATTAATTAATTAATTAATTAACGAAATTTAATTCAAAAAGAAAACACTAAGCCTAATGTTTTTTATGATTTTTGATTTTAATGTTGATTAAAAATAGGAGAAATAAAATAATGAAAAAAAACAAAATAAATGGACCAAGCAGCAAAAGAAAAGGGTGCAACTTGTAGAATGCAGGCCTGGATCGAAAATAGGCCTAGAGCTGCCTTTCGATCCAATAAAGAAGTTGGTCGAAGGTGCATGATGGACTACACATTTGGGGGCACTGGATCTGAATTGGCCAGCATCCGGCAGCAGGGGAATGATGGTGCATGATATACTCCTTCGATCTGGGAACACTGGATCTGCAGGAAATTCGTTAGAGAAACAAAACAAAATCCCAGACTTGGGACGAATTTGGTCTTGGATTCGACAGCCTGTGGCTGCATTATCCTAGTTTGAATCCCCTGAGTCTGAATCGAAAGCTATTTCATCTTTCAACATCATGAATCATGAGATTCGAATGAAGATACATATCGTGCCCTAGCAATGGCACGATCTCATCCTTGCACTTAAACTTGTATGTAACACATGGAAACAATCACAAACATCAACAATAACATGAATGTATGATTAATATGAATTTAAAATTGCATACTTAGCTAGTTTGAGATTGAAAGCAAATTACCAACAGAGAGATTGTGTTAGTGATGCTCCTGCATGTGTTGGACCTGCCTAGTGTTTGAAAACGTCTCCTGGAACCTTCAGGGAGTGATTGGAGCGCTTGTTTTAGATTAAAGAGGCTTGGAAAGGTTGCTTCGATTTTGGATCACTTTGTGAAGATTTTGAGATTTTTGGTGTGGCTTTCTGAGGCAGTGTGTGTGCAGCTTCAATAGGCAATGTGTGATCTCCCTGCTTTGATTTATTCTAGTATTTATAAGAGTGTGATGGTGAAGAAATAAGGCATGAATCAGCCATTAATCATGGCTTTGAAGGCAGAATCGAAATCCTTAAAAGGTTTCCTTTTTTGATTATTTTCTACCCTTTTGGGTTTTTGGATACCCTTGGACAGGTTTCTCGTCTTGACTCCTTCGAACACCCTCAAGCCTTGTTCTTCGACTATCTCTGAATTGCTCCTTTTAATTTTCTCTGGACTCATCATTGTGGCTTCTTCGATTCTAACCCCTACCCTTGGCTTATGTCTTTGCTTGCCCATTCAGGTGCATGCCAAAAGCTCTTAACTGCCTTTTGACCATGCCATGCCTGAAGATGGTGTGTCCTTCAAATCACGAGCTTTCCACCTGTCTTCTTTGGATAAAAATAAAAGCCTTTTTTTATTCCAAAATATTCTTCTTTTCAAAGTGCCCATTCAAACAACGTGTCAATCAAAATGTCTTTTCTTGTAGTGCTTGAAATAGCTTATACTTCCATGATTCTAAAACAACACCCTTTGATGACCTTACTAGCTCTTCCAATTGAATACTTTAGAAAAATCCTCCTCATGCGCTTTCTTTTGATTCAGCCTTCCTTGGATATTTCGAATCAGCCTGCCTTCTATCCAAAAGCTCCCTAGGCATATTTTCAGCCTTCGACCTACACTTTTTCATGCACACTTCTTTTCTTTCTTTCAGCTATGCCATTATGCTGAGGCATGCAGGGTGCCATGAAAGTCATTTGAAGCCCTGGGACTCACGTCTTGGTGAAAAGTGCAATTAGTTGAAAGGTCACTTCTTAGGAGGAGAATTTATCTGATAAATTCTTGGTAAACCTTGAGTAATTAGGGACCTTAATGAGCATGCCATGAATAAAATTGGAGGGTAAATTTTGGGGTACAACAGCTGCCCCTATTCAATCTTCTTAAACCTGAAGATTTAGATTGGCTTGTCTGCCTTTTATGATCTGAAGGTGGAAGATGATTGAACACTAGAGTGCCCAGAAATTTGCACTCGCATGAAGTAACGTCGTTGGTTGATGATGTAAGGAATGGGATTATAGATTCCATTTGGAGAAGATGACTAAGAGTTGTCGGAGATGGGCTTAAAGATGCCATCCAGAGTAGATCCTGACTTCATAAGAGGTATCTTTATGCAGATTCATGTTCTTGTTGTTTGAGGAGGACTCCACTGGGGAATGTTGATTTCTGTTATTCTCCCGCTTGAGGAAAACTCTGTGGGGAATAGAGTCTATGAGCTTTAGTTGTCCATGGCTTTAATAAGGAGTTATCTCTGGACTAGAGAGATGAAAGTTAGTTATTTTCTGGTTTAAATCCAGGCTTCACAGTAACTTGTTGGGGAGAATGACATTAACTGTTATTTGGAAATGTATTAGAAGGAGCCTGTGTAGGACTGCTTCAGGATGAGTCCGTGTTAGACTTCACCTGGAGATATATGAGAAGGAGCCTGTTTAGGGATACTTCAGGATGAGTCCGTGTTAGACTGCATCTGGAAATCATGAGAAGGAACCCGTGTAAGATTACTTTAGGATGAGCCTGTGTAAAGCTGCATCTGAAGATTGAGAAGGAATCCGTGTAAGATTACTTTAGGATGAGTTCGTGTAAAGCTGCATCTGAAGAGAAGGAATATGTGTAAGATTACTTTAGGATGAGCCCGTGTAAGCCGCATCTGGAGATTTAGAAGGAATCCATGTAACATTACTTTAGGATGAGCCCGTGTAAAGCTGCATCTGAAGAGAATGAATCCGTGTAAGATTACTTTAGGATGAGTCGGTGTAAAGTTGCATCTAAAGAGAAGGAACTCGTGTAAGATTGCTTCGTATGGTTGTGTAGATAATTGTTGTACCCAAATTTTTGCACCTAAGATCCCTTCATCATACCATGTTGATTTATTCACAACAAGATCATACTAGGATTCTTGGTTCCCCTCCCTATATTTAGCTTTTCCCTTTTGAGGAATCACCAAGCACCTTGACTTATGTTCTTTTGTGATCATGAATATTTTTTGTCTTGATTTCTTCTTTTAACTAATAATATGCAATGTTGGTTTGTCTTGCTTGTTATCCATGTAGGTAAAGGCAATGAGATTTAACAAGCTACCCCATGGGTTCATGAGTTTATTTTCATGCCCTAGTCAATAAATCTTGAGAAGTTCAAACCTCACCGTTGGATTTGTTTGGAAGAAATGGCATGGCAAGGTTATTTTGGTTCACCACATTTCAAGGTTATCAAATTTGGTTGAAAAGTACAATGGGTTGATTGAAGAAGTTGTCATGCTTGGACAAGGCTTTGTTCCCATTGGTCACAAGTGCATATTTCTCTCAATTTTCAAGATATGGAAGTGGTTTTGGTGGCTATGAGTTCAAATTATCATCCTAAACAACTTCTATTTACAAATCATTTGTGTTGGTACAAGAAGTTTGTTCAAAATAGTCAAAGTTCCTCAAAGCATTCTCTTGATCTAAGGAGCTAGGGTTTTGAACTTCAAAGAAATGTATCTTGCTCATCTTTTCGTATTTTTGAGTGATTCCAAATACATCCTTATCTTCAAAGGGTTATCAATAAATCACTTCAAAAGATCCAAGGAGTTCCCATGAGGAAGAGGCTTAATGAGGAAGAAAGATTACAAGTCCTCCAGATGAATCCCCAATTTTCCATGTGTGACGTCAAATGATTATAACTTGGTCAATTTTTATCACCTTGAGCGCATTCTTTTTCCATAATGATCTTGAAGGTGTTAACTTTATGCCTTCTTTTATGTGCAAAGTGAGAAAATGGATGGAAGTTACCTTAAAGATGCAAAAGATTATAGGTCATTTCATGATTTTTTACCAACTTCAACAATTCATAAATCTCTCAAATTTTGTATATTTTGAATGGTTTAAGTTTCAAAATGTCATTCAAGAGATCTACTTCATGCCATCTTTTTTGGTCAAGAGAAAATTCCAAGTGGAAGACCATGTTTGGATGCAAGACATTATAGATCATTTTTGAAGAAGAACTTGAAATATTTCTAAGTATGGAAAGTCAACTCTTTTTCTCCAACTTTGACTCAACACAACTTTCAGCTCAAGCATTCATTTAACTCAATTCTTTTTCCATTGCAAAGCTTGTAACCTCATATTTCTAAAGCATCAAGAATCATGTCCTAAGACCCCTTGAGCTGAGAATGCCATTGGTCAGAAGTTGGCAATTTGAAATTGAATTTTTCACCAAGTCAGAAGTTTAAAATCCTTGATTTGGCTTCTAAATACTTTGTTTTTGTGCGTTTTTACTTCTAAACATGTTTAGTGAACTTCCAAAAGTGATTAGCATAGCAAAACGCGCGTTTTAGATGAGTTTTGATCAAGTTTGAAGTCACACTATTCTTGTTTGCAAATTCACACGATTTCCCTCCAAATTTCATCATAAGACACGCTTGAACATTCCATTTGATTCCCTATAAATAGAGGGTCATTCCCCATTCATTTTCTCAAGCTTGGATAGCCAGAATCACCCTGCCAAACTTGTTCCACAACACAAAATTCAGTAAGTTCAAAATCCATTCCCAAGCCTTTTTTAGTCCAATTTTTCCATCAATTCACCTTCCTTGATCTTCCCTGAAGCTAACCATATAATTACATTCAAGAATCATGCCCTATACTGCTCCATAGAAGTCCAGTTTCAGAGCTCTGTAACTCAACTTAAATAGGTAGATTCCTTCATCAATTCTTTAAAACTCTGATATCATTGTGATGCTCTCATTGCCCTGGTTCTAGTCGCAACACTTACCTTTTGCTGGAAACACGTTTTGACCATGAAATTTCAAATCTCTTTTCAAAACTTTCTTTCCAAATTGCTTGAGCTACAGTTTATATAAATTTGGCACGAGGGTGTGGTTGTCTTCATCTTGAAGAAACGAAGAATTTGGCATAGGTTTGAGCTTCTGATTTTACAGTTTGAGAGACCTGTAAATCACGTTGGCTGAAGGTTGAAGATGACCTACGTGTCATCTTCCAACCAATGATGGCACGCCAATTGTTATTTTTGAAAATCTGATTTATATTTGATTATGTACTTTATTCACTAATGACCATGATATGCACATCGCGCCAGATGGCTTGGATTTGATTACTAACGCGTTTTGACTCTTATCCAATGGTCCATATATTTTTACTTTTATTTTGTTTTCTGATTTTTATATTTTAATTGTTTTAAATTTAAAAAAATTATAGAAATTTCATTTCAAGTCCAAAAAATCTGAAAAAATTATGAAAAATAGTTTTGATTATTCTCTTTCTGATTTTTATTTTTTCACAATTTAATTTTGTGTTTTGGTATTTTTTATAAATTTACACTTTATTTGAATTGTTTTAAATGTTTAAAAATACTTTTATACATTTTTAAATTCTAAAAAAATTATGGAATGATCCAATGATATTGTGACAAATATTGGTGACCTTATTTTATTTTTGTTTCTGACTTTTCTATTTTTTATCATTTTTGGTTTATTTTACCTATTTCTTTTAATTTTAAAAGTAGTTTCTAACTTCTAAAATTACCAAAAAAAATTTATAAAATTATTTGAGCCCTTTTCTGGTTCTTCTATGGTCTTACTTTTTATTCCTTGATTAATTTGAACATAGTTGATATTTTTCTCATTATTTTCTATTTTGAAACAATAATTTTTAAACCCTTTTGTATATATTAAAGTGTAATATTATTTTGTGACTATTTTCTGGATGATCTTGGGTTAAATTTTGGATCATCAACTTTATTAACATCATTGGATCCATGGTATTGAGTTTAACTCCACAAAAATGGATGAATGATTTTAATAATATTTTGATTAAATTTAATTCAAAAGTGGTTTGTATTTTCTCTCCCACCCCTCTTCATCTCATCCTCTTCTTATTGCACTAAATGTTGTTGGAGTATGATCTCTATATCATGTCTCAAAACAAGTGGTGCATAGATTGCTTTTGACCGGCCTCAAAATAGGTGTGACTTCTATATAAGTCCACTTAGGATTGCTTAACATAGCGCTAAATTTCGTCCCGATTCAAATAAATGATCATTCGTGGCCCAAACCTATGTTTACAAGCCCAAGTATGTTAATTTGATCTCTTTGATTCAATAACCTTGAGATTCATTTCGTGGAGGCTTTGGTTTTACCAATCCTCTAATGGATCTACAACACCTTTGGTCAACGCGGATCACTTAAACATCGTTGATCATTAAATAACACTTGTGAGAATTCCAAATGGATGATATAATTGATAAAAAGCAAATGTAACTTGTTGTGTGGAGGCTTTGGTTCTACTAAGCCTCTAATGAGTTCCAAATGCAAGCTTCAAGATGGCCATCCAACTAACCCCTAATTATTTACTTGTTTTACTTTATGCTTTTATTTTTTATGCTTTATGTGCCATTTACTTTTAGCATTTACATTCCATGCCATTTTCATCTTTGCTCATTTGAGAATTTACTTTCTTGTCATTTTTACTTTGCTCACTTGAGATTTTCTTTTCCTTTTTAAGATACTTAATAATCAACATAAACCCTAAAAATATTTAATGGTACTCAGACTATTTGGTTACTATCCTTGGTATTATGGAGCATGGGACTTTTCTTGGACTTAGGATTAGAAACCTTGGCCTATCTTGGAGACCTTGTGATCTTATCTGATTATTTTTTCTGTAGTTCTTGAGGTTTACCTCAAGACATTGGGTTGCTTGTTTGTTTTTGTGTGCATGTTTTTTGTGATTACACCCTTTGTTTGTAATATGGAATTCACCCATATACAGCTGTTAGTCTGCCCAATTTTTGTGAAGACTTAATACACTTGAAGTTTGGTTCTCTCAAGAGGTCTAGTATTTTTTTGCTTGATTGGTTTCAATCCAAGGAATGAGAATTCTATCTTGGCTCATAATGTCAAGTATTGGCTTCTTGTTGCTTAGATGGTTATTATCCCTAGCTTTTACCTTATGCTTTAGGATAGTCCCTTCATATCTTCCCATCTTCTTTAATTTCAAAAATCTTCTTCCTCCTTTTGAAAACTCTTCTTGTTTTTAAACTTGAACCACTTTCATAATAAACTTGGACTTATGTCCATGCATTTTCAAAACATTTTCATAAATAAACTTCAATCAATTTAATAATACCTTGACATTTTTTGTGAGAAGACTAAAATTCAATCAATCTCATTTCAAACCATTTTGCCACTTTGCCTTTTATCTTTAAACTTTTCTCAAAAGATTGGACTCTTGTCAATCCTTGTAGTGATGCAAACAACTATACTTCTATAATATGTAGTGAAGAGAGATATTTTCCACTTGGGTGTTGAGTGAGGCATTGTTGATTTTAAAATCCAAGCCATGTCCTCCACTTTGAGATGATGCAAATTCTCCTTTCTCATGATTGTGGGTAGTAAGTATGTTTTCCACACGGAAAACGACGATGATGTCTTATCTCATAAAATTAACCAACACATTTGTATTTTAAATTTTTAAAAGAGGAACTACGTGTACCCTGACCCCCTATTGCATGAAAACGTGGTATGTAGGCACTAAAGGTTCGCAACCGCGGCGGGTGCAAAAATCATAAAATAAATATATTTCTTTTCTCACCTCCACCATCCATTTTTATACAACATTTTTTATAGCCAAAATATACAGATTTTACAAAGAGGTTCCTGCGGAGTACCGTAGATGTTTAGGGTGCTAATACCTTCCCTTTGCATAACCAACCCCCTTACCTTGAATCTTTCCCCCTCTTTTTGGGTTATTCGCTCTTTTCACATTCCTTCGGAAACAATAAAGCGCGGTGGCGATTTTTATTTTGATCTGTATAAGTCAAGTCAATCCAATGGCTTAGTTTTAAAACATTTCAACCGCTACAATAGTCACCCTGTCTTGTTTCGGGAATTGATCCATAATCATCTTTCACAGATAATTGTCATGTCTTTTTTCAGGTATTAATCTGGAAATCACTTTCATTGGTCGTTGAGATAGTTGTCCTGTCTGGTTTCAGGTATTAATCTCTGACCTTAGAGAAAGAAAGATAGTTTCCTCGTCTTGTTTCGGGAGTTAATCTTCAATCTGCTCATGTAGATAGTTGTCATGTCTGGTTTTAGGTATTAATCTACAGTCAGTCGTTCACAGATAGTTGTCCTGTCTTGTTTCAAGTGTTAATCTGGAACTTGTTTTTGTTGGTTGTTGAGATAATTGTCATGTCTGGTTTCAGCTATTATTCTCTGACCTAGTCTTGTAGATAGTCTCCCTGTCTTGGTTTGGGAATTGATCTACACTCAGTCGTTCACAGATAGTTTCCCTGTCTGGTTTTAGGAATTAATCTGGAACTGTTGAAAATTGGTGATGATATTTCTCTGCTTTCTAATTTTCCTGAAAAAGGTAAAGTGTCAGTTGTATGTAGTGTC
Organism: Vicia faba; assembly: GCA_948472305.1. Classification (NCBI taxonomy): domain Eukaryota; kingdom Viridiplantae; phylum Streptophyta; class Magnoliopsida; order Fabales; family Fabaceae; genus Vicia; species Vicia faba. The sequence continues at coordinate 744,029,114 of OX451739.1, forward strand.
ATGATGCCTGAGATGCATCGGGTAATGATGTTCTCAAAATAAATGAGATTGTGATATGTGCATTTGTGCTGCATATGCTATGATGTTTGTAGAATGATGTATGAATGCAATGTATCAGTTGTTCTACTGCAGTGTTGCTAAACTAGGGAAAATAAATCCCTGATTGTTGTTGGGGATGAAGAGTGTAAATCTTCAAAAAAAATTGAAGTTGAAATGTTGGGAGATGGATTGCATCGTTAGAGAAATTAACTTTGTTGGGGAAGGAAACTCTGCAAACTGCTTGGGGATTGTCAGGGTGAATCTATGTCAAGATTGTATCTGAGGATGCATTGAATGAGTATTAGAATGATATCCGTATTTAGAGCGTATCTGAATTGTATTTGAAACATGTGTTGAATGAGTTTCAGAATGAAATCCGTCTCTGGATCGTATCTGAACTGTATTTGAAACGTGTATTGAACGAGTGTTAGAATGACATATGTCTCTGGATCGTATCGTAACTGTATTTGAAACATGTGTTGAATGAGTGTCAGAATGAAATCCGTCTCTAGATCATATCTGAACTGTATTTGAAACATATGTTGAATGAGTGTCAGAATTACATTCGTCTCTGGATTGTATCTGAACTGTATTTGAAACATGTATTGAATGAGCTTCAGAATGACATCCGTCTCTAGATCGTATTTGAACTGTATTTGGAACATGTGTTGAATGAGTGTTAGAATGACATCTGTCTCTAGATCGTATCTGAACTGTATTTGAAACATGTATTGAACGAGTGTCAGAATGACATACGTCTATGGATCGTATTTGAACTGTATTTGTTCGGGAATCGGCCTTATTTATAATGTTTCCGCTGGGAATTCTTATTTTGGTGTTTTTAGAAGAAATCCATTGGGGAACATTGATCTTGTTTGATCGTACGTGCTCTTTTGATGGAAATCACGCTTAATGCCCCAAGTGATGGAGACTTGCCCTCGGCTGTTCAGGACTTTATGAGAGATTTCTTGGAATTTGGACTTGACTTCCCCAGATATGTTGGACAATTATCAGGCTGTACCCCCTTGGTTGGAAGTGTTTTTCCATTTGAAATGAATTTGTTTATTGAGAAAGTTTTTGTTCACTGGATATTCGTCGTGTGAATTTCTCCTCTGTCAAACAAATGGCTATATGCAAACAGTGATATTCAAATAATGCAAAGTTTATGTTTATCTTGAAGTTTTGAAAAATTCATTTTTGGTAAAACAAAATTTTCAAGAACGTGATATAAGCTCAGGATTTATAGCAAGCCTTATAGGAGTCGGGATACCTTTTGTAACAGTATGCTTTCTGTTGTACCCCAAAATTTGCTCTCTCATTTCTCAAGGCATTTCCTTACAAGGATTTTCAAAAGTCCAAATTTGCTAAGTACAAGTGGGCTTTCAAGCATCAAATCAAAGAAGAGCATGTCTGCTTTGATTTTATATCCTTTGATTGGGTTTTTTGGCCTCTTTCGATGCAAGCTTCGCTTACATCCTTCGATTACAGACATGGCCCCTTATAAGCTGGCTTTTAGTGCACATGGCAAAAGCCTCATGTATCCTCCTTCGATTCAAAAGGTAAGGGGCTCTTGTTGGTGTCCTTCAATTCATAAGTTGGTGGCTTACTACTGGCCTCCTTCAATTCAGAAGACAAGTGCCTTCTCTACGCTTGCCTTCAACTTACAAGGCAGAAACTTCCTTCATGCCATCAGGAACAAGGAAATGGCTTCCTGCAGCTTTCCTTTGATTCAGAAGCCAATGGCCTTCTGAAAGATTTCCTTTAATTCACAAGGCAGGGACCTCCTGCATGCAAGCTTCTATTGCACCCTTGGCCTTACATGTTTACTTGATTCACAATGCAATGGTTATCTGCATGCCTATTTTAATTGAGCAAGGGCCTCTGCGGGTTTGTCTTGATGACTACCTACATACAAGCTTGATTCCTGCTTCGATTGGGGAATTCGATTTCTTTTGAGCAAGCTTGACTTCTGCTTCGACTGGGCAGTATCTCCCTTGAAAAGTCTGTTTCGACACGCATAGTCTCTACACTATGACATACTTGGGTGTCCCAATCGAAGGTTATACCTTAGTGGCCCATCTGAAGAATTGCAAGTGATGCACACATATGATGCATGTGGTCCCTTCAAAAGAACACATAAATTTTCCAAATCGAAGGACACCCATTTGGGCCCCTTCAAAGGATACACATATGAGCCACTCGAAGGACACTTTGATTTTGAAACAAACTTTGTTGTCTGAAAAGGAGTCTGGTCAAAGGATAGGGCTAGTTGGTCAAAACAAAAGAGAAGTATTCCAGATGCTAGTGATATCAAGTAGAAGCCTGTTGCACTGGCCACAACACTCCAAAACTGCTAAAAAGTAGTCCTGCCACGCTTCTCCCATACTTGCACCAAATTGGCACACAAAAACTACACCTCGAAGACTACAAGAACAGCATACCCAATTTGTTCAAATTTCTTTTGTTTTCCCTCCCAAACCTCAGCCAAACTCATCTATAAATAAGAGTTTCCATCATACATCTAAGGGGGCCTTTGGGGAGCTGAAAAAACTCTTGTTGTGAGAAAATTATCAAATTCTCAAAACTCTCAAACACTCTCAAACATTCACAAACATTCAAACTCTATAACTCTCAGATCCCTTCATGCATTAGTGAATCCTTTGATTCACTCCCCAACTGCCAGATAACTAACCATCGATTCATTCCCTAACTGCAACATAATAGTCTTTTGATTCACTCCCTATACTGTTATATAATAACCTGTGATTCACTCACCACTATCACACACTCTCCTTCGATTCAGTGACTTCCCAAACAAAGCTGCAACTGAACTAGCTTTAGGAAGGTTCCAGCAAAGCTCCATCCACCACAAAGGAAGTCACATACAGCTCCTTCGATTAGCACTTCAAGAGGTAAGTTTCTTCTAAACTTGGAACTTTTCTGTTGAATATCATTTACACATATCAATAAAAGAAAAATGTAAATATCCCATCTAGGAAGTTGACTGTGTCTTAACTTTTGATTCTCACTGCCTATATGTTGAAAATCTCAACTCTGACTAGTTAGACTTTGGATTTTAGTGCCCAATAAACTTGTGCTAACCCCTGGCTTGTAGCTTTTGAAAGTTACCTTTTTTATATTCATTTTCAAACTTTAGACAGGTTTTTTGTATCCTTCGATTGACTAAACATTGAAGCCTTTCGAATCTCCACTTGGGAGCTTTGCACTCTTGCAATTGAAGGAAGGAGATGGATACTTCAAACATTCAGAAACAAGCTCATCTTGTACCCAATCAAAAGGAGCAAGAAGGGAGAAAGTAAGGGTGTTCAAACTGACTTTCAGACCCCAATCGAAAGAAGGACAAAGGGTGTAATCGAAGGGTGCCCACACTGATTTCCAATCCCAATCGAAAGAAGAAAAAGAAGGGTGAATCGACGGAGCCTACTGCCTGGATCGAAGGACTCATTTTTTCTCTCTTTTTATGTTATTCATGCTTTTCTTTATATTTTCTTGCTATTCAATATGGTTGTAATAGTGTAGGATATTTATTTTCTGCATTTTTATTGCTTTATACAAATGTTAGTAATTAGGATGTATGGCAAGATAAAACCAACAAGCAGACAAACCTAATCAAAGACTAAATGCATACAATCAAACTCACTTTACACACATGCACCTCTAGGGTAATCTCACTTGTTGCCTCAGAAAATAGTCATGTCCCTCGAATATGGGCGTTTTAGAAAAGACCCTTGATAAAAGATCGTAGTCCCTTGATGTCCCTCGATGTTTCCTTCGGTAAACAATCTAGTCCCTAATAAAATTGCTAAAACGTCCCATAGGTTGCCTTTTATGACTATACAAACGACCCACGCCCATCCCTTCACATCCAACGATGGAACTTCTTACCAAATCAATGGTAAGATAGCAACATCTAAAGGAGGAGCTTCGCACCAACACTTTTAATTGAAACATTTTTTTAAAAGTTAAAACACTTTATACGCTTTCTTATAGATACGAGAATTATTACAAACGCACTTTTTTCAAAATCACTTTCAAAAACATCTTCCACAAACATCTCTTTGAACTATTTTCAAAACCAACACTATGTACGCATTCTTATAGAGACGAGAATCATTATTAAGACGTTTTCAAAATATTTTCATACCCACACCAGAAAAGCACATTTTCAAACAAAGCAAGTGACCTAGCAAGCAACTAAGAGCCCGTAGATAACTACAGATGAAAAGGGTTCTAATACCTTCCATTTTCATAATATACCCCCCGAACTCAAAAAAACAATCTCAAAGGTATTTCCGGTTCTTTTCAACCTTTCCTTTGTTGGATAAAATAAAAGTCGGTGGCGACTCTTGCTATCTGCAACAATTGCGATCAAACACAAAACAACCAAGTCAGTTCTCCCATCGTATTACAGAACTGGCGACTCTACTGGGGAGAATACTTAAAAATGGGGTCACCTTAGGGCTATATCACCTTTACTTGCTTTCTTTGTTTGACTTGCTTTATTTACATTATGGTTCCTTGCTTGGGTTTGTTTTGATCCTCTACCCGGATCTGGGGCACCTTTTAGGTAAGTAGCAATAGATTGTGGAAACTGTGTGGGGCATACCGACATGGTCGAAGCAACAGCTACGTTAGTGTGACACATTTGTTGGTACCGATAGCCCTTGAGTATTCAAGGAGAATACGAGGCTGTTGTATGGTGTCATGAAGCATTAACTGACCTTAGAACCTTAATTGAACAACTTGACCATTAGGAAGTAGTGAGATAGCCGACTTTGGTGTAGTCCGAAGTTGGTTGATACTCGATACTACGCTCATTGAGGTTGGACTTTCAGGATATTTCGGTCACCAATAAAGAGGCTTGCGCTGAAAAAATGTCCGATGAAGAAAGATCAGTGATATTGAGATTCCCTAGAACCCGATTACTTTCTAGGACAGGTTGAACCAACTAAACTTCAAGAGGGTACTTACCTATGAACCTCATGCAAGCCTAAACCTAAGGACTGGTTTGATTTTATTGTGTATATACTTGTACATAACATCATGATATCATACCATAGCATTGTTACACTAACCATTTCAAGGATTTCGAGATTCATCTTTGTTCTGTTTTGTAGGACATGACTCCGACTCGCAGGAATACTATCCAAGTCAACCTCGTACGAGTACCTTTTCAACTCAAAGAATTAGCATCAAGGGTTCCTGAGAATTATTCGTTCATCAAAAGACATGGACGACTTCTCAATCTGGTTAACTCAAGCTTTGATGAAGACATGATGAAAGTGCTTTTCCAGTCCTTCGACCCTTTACACCATTGCTTTACCTTCCCTGATTACCAACTTATGCCTACTATAGAAGAATTCTCTCAACTCTTGGGAATTGCTATTCTCTATCAATTACCTTTCAACGGTATGGAAAGAGACCCGAGCCCCAAGCAGATTGCTCGAGATTTACATTTGCAACAATCCGACGTCATGGCTAACTGGGAAACAAGAAGTGGTGTGAAAGGGTTTCTAGCCAAGTTCTTGTTGGAAAAGGCTCAAGACTGTTGGAATACTCTGGATTTACAAGCCTTTGAAGAAGTCTTGGCCCTTCTCATCTATGGGATAGTACTATTTCCTAATCCTGACCAACTTATAGTTGTGAACACAATCAAAAAATTTATATCTCACAATTCGGTGCCTAATTTGCTGGGAGACACCTTGCATTATTTTCACTCTATGAAGAGAAGGGAGACCCTCATGTGTTGCACTCCTCTGTTGGCTAGGTGGTTTATTTTGCACCTGCCATGATCTATTGTGAAGAATGAGCAAGGCTTGAGATAGTCCAATAGGTTGATGTCATTCAGACATTCGGATATTCACTGGTGTTCTCGATCCTTGGAGGACATTACTATCATCGATCGTTGTGGGGAATTCCCTAATGTCCCTCTGCTTGGCATTAGGGGAGGTATTACTTACAACCCTTGCTTGGCTTTGAGACAGTTTGGGTATGCACGAAGAGATGGTCCTCATGATGCGCTCATCCAAGGTGTGGTATTCGACTATGAGGGCGAAGACCAAGGCTACCGTCAAAGGTTCATATTAGCTTGGAGAATGGTAAACAAAGTGGATAGCAAGACATTGGGGAGAATGGTAAACAAAGTGGATAGAAAAGACAAAAAGAAGAAGACGAAGAAAACAGTGGGTGTCCTGAATATGGGAAGGAGGTTCAGAGAACCAGAAAAGCGAGCTCTAGAATTCACAACTCCGTCAAATGAGGGAGACAATCAAGAGGAAAATGAAAAAGAAGGAGATCACAATCTGGGGTATAATGAAGAGGAGACAGACTATGCTGAAGAACAATATCCTCTTGCTGATGACAAATTTAAATAGCTGGAGGATCGTCTCAATGCCATGGAAATTCAGAGAGTACCTGGTCTGGATTTTAAAGAACTAGGTTTGGTTCCTGGGGTGATCATTCCACCAAAGTTCAAAGTTCCTACATTTGCTAAATATGATGGTGTTTCCTGTCCTAAGCTGCACTTAAGGTCGTACGTCAAGATGATTCAACCCTATACTACTGATAGGAACCTATGGGTACATTTATTCCAAGAAAGTTTGTCAGGGACGCAGTTGGATTTGTTCTATCAGTTAGAAGGAACCAACATTCGTAATTGGGAAGATCTGGTTGCTGCTTTTTACAAGCAATACCAGTATAACGCTGACCTTTCTCTAACTCGTACACAACTGTAAAGTATGTCTATGGGTTCTGGCGGAGGTTTCAAAAATTATGCCTAGAAATGGAGGGATCTTGCAGGAAGAGTTCAGCCCCCTCTATCTGGTAGAGAGTTGGTGGATATGTTCTTGGGCACGTTGTCTGGTCCATTCTTTAACCATCTGATTGAAAGCTCTTCAGGTGGGTTTACTGAGCTGATCTTAACTGGTGAGCGGGTAGAAGCTGGTATTAAGAGTGGCAAGATTCAGAGGGATGCATCCTTAAGTACGATAAAGAAACCCTTCAGAGAAATCAAAACAAAACTGAACATTGTCTGACAGTAGGGGCTGTTATGATCTTCAATCATGTATCAAATTAACAACGAAACCATCAGCACAGGCCAGATGCGCCCATAAGATGATTCACCCGGATCATCATGACCTTGTCCCAGGTTTTACCACATCTGTTGAAGTCCAATCTGGTGACTCTAAAGGAAGCTCCCAAGAATCCCAATATTGCTTCTCCCTGCTACAACCCAAATGCTCGATGTGCCTATCATACCGAGAGTCTGGGGCATGATACAAACGATTGTTGGGCTCTGAAAAATAAGGTGCAAGACCTTATCGAGGAAAAAGAGATTGAGTTTGACCTTCCAGAGACACCTAATGTAACAACCGCGCCAATTCCAAAACATGACCAGGGTGTTAATACCGTTGAAGATGACATGTTTGTTTCCTATGTGGATGAATTATCCACTCCTCTTCTGATTGTTAAAGAAAATCTGTTGTGAGTCGGCTTATTTCCGGGTTGTGGTGAAGGTTGCCACTTATGTATGTCCCTACCAGATGGTTGTTTATCGTTAAAAATGGGTGTCCAATGCCTGATGATTAATAAAGAAATTTTGTTTGAGAAAGTTCCCCTTGCAAGAAATTTGTGTGAAGATGTCTCAATAATTACCATTTTCGAAAATCCTCCCAGGGTCTCCACCAAAAGACCCATCAAGATTACACCTGTTCCCAAATTTTCTCCTCTGATTATCACTCTTCCCGGGCCGATACCATATTCCTCTGATAAAGTTGTTCCCTGGAATTATGGGGGTTTACGTCTACTACCATGGCATCAAGCAAGATCTGTTGGCTGTTGAAGATAAAGTTGCAAAAAAATTTGATCCTAACGTCGACAACATCGTCGAAACTAGTAAAATTACGAGAAGCGGAAGGGTTTTTTCTCCCGAAATCTATCCAAAGGCTGTTGTTACTCATGTGATTATTTCTGCTGCTACTCCTATTAATACTCCCATTGCTACTCCTACTATTACCCCTGTTGTTATCCCTGTTACTGCGTCGGCCGAGACTCGGGGCAAAGAGGTATTGGTTAAGCTTGTCCAGACGAAGGCGCACAAAGAAGTCATTCTTGAGGCTTCTAAAAAAGAAATGGAAGAGATACCAAAGATCATAAGGAAAAGTTACTATAACATTGTGGAGCAGTTGGGACATACCCCTTCGAAAATCTCAATGTTGGCCTTACTCTTATGCTCTGAAGCCCATGCTAAGGCTTTGGTAAAATTCCTGAAGTCTGCCCATGTGCCTCAAGAGACCTTCGTTGATCAATTCGAGAATTGCATGGCCAGCCTAACGGCTAATAGTGGACTGGGTTTTTCCGATGCTGATCTAACTCCCAAGCGAAGGAAACACAATGATGCCCTGCATGTCTCCATTGAGTGCAGGGGCACTACCCTAGCTCATGTTCTGGTGGATACAGGTTCGTCGTTGAATGTCTTACCCAAGAATGCTCTAGACGGGTTAGATTGCGAAGGACTCACGTTAAAGCCCAGTAACATTATGGTGAGAGCCTTTGATGGTTCCAAAAGATTGGTGCACGGGGAGGTGGACATCCCTATTAAAGTTGATACTCAGACTTTTGACTCAACTTTTTACGTGATAGACATATGCCCATCTTATTCGTGTTTATTGGGTCAACCCTGGATCCATGGGGCTGGTGCTGTTACTTTTACTCTGCATTAGATGTTGAAGTATCCAGTCAATGGAAAGATTATCACAGTCAATGGCGAGGAGGAGTACATGGTGAGCCACCTGAACTCTTTCAGGTATGTTGAAATGGATGGTGAGTTTATTGAAACCCCATGTTAGAACTTTGAGGAGATTCCATAGGAATTTACTGTAAACAAGACTGCTACTAAGGTTTCAAAGATTACCATACCTCCGTTGAAGATGACTTCTCTGAAGGATGTTAAAGCAGTAGTTGAAGAAGGTGGATGTACCATTTAGAATCAACTTCCGGATATTCCCTACAAATCTGACAAATTTGGTTTGGGTTTTACTTAGAAGGCCCAAAGAGTTGTTCGTCATGCTCGCGCTGGGGGACTGCCACTACGCATCAACAACCATGGAGTCAATGTGTTGGAGGATAGTGATAGAGATTGTGACATGGACAAGTGGATCTTCCCAACTATCAGCGGTGGACTCAACAATTGGGAGGCCAAAGATTTTGTTCCTATTACTTTTATTCAAGAGTAATTGTCTTTTAATTTTTGGATATGTAATATTTAAATAATTGAAACTCTAAAACCTTGTGTCTTACCCGAGGCACAATGGTCTATCTGTGAGGGTTATTACTTCATCTTCATATGTCATTAATAAATCATTGAACATTTTGCATACAAATTTTACGATCTTTGTTTTTCTTTTCTACTTTTTACTTTATCAAAAATAACTATGCTCTTACACACACTCACATATCAAAATGCAGATCCACATCCACTATGGATCCCTTTGGTAACGGTTCTTCTATTTCCAATTATGACTTTGAAAATACGATCTACCAAGCCGAGGACGAAGGTGAGGAAGATTGTGAAGTACCAGGGGAACTTGCCAGACTATTACAACATGAAGAAAGGGCAATACAGCCCCATGAAGAGCCAGTTGAGACGGTAAACTTGGGTACTGAAAAGGACAAGAAGAAAGTCAAGATATGTTCCAATCTAGAGCATAGTGTCAAGGGGCGTTTAATTCAGATGCTACATGACTATGTTAGAGTCATTGCCTGGTCATATGAAGACATGCCAGGACACGACACTGATATCGTGGTCCATCGTCTGCCGACGAAATCAGACTGCTCTCTAGTGAAACTGAAGGTTCGTCGTATGCGGCCAGAGATGTCAGAAAAGATCAAGGCTGAGGTCATGAAGCATTTCAACACTGATTTCTTTGTTGTCACCTCTTATCCATAATGGGTTGTTAATGTTGTTCTGGTACCTAAGAAGGATGGTAAGGTACGTATGTGTATGGATTATAGAGACCTAAATAGGGCGAGCCCGAAGGATTACTTTCCACTTCCCCATATTGACGTTCTGGTTGACAACACCGCACAACACAAGGTATTTTCCTTCATGGATGGTTTCTTCAGGTACAATCAGATCAAAATGGCACCTGAGGACATGGAGAAAACGACCTCGTCACGCAGTGGGGCACTTTCTACTATAAAGTTATGCCATTTGGGTTAAAGAACACTGGGGCAACCTAATAGGATTCCATGGTAGACTTGTTTTACGAGATAAAGGTTTACGTGGATGATATGATAGCCAGATCTCAAACTGAAGAAGAACACCTTGACCACCTGCAGAAGCTATTTTAAAGACTGAAGAAATACAAACTAAGGTTGAACCTGAATAAATTCACCTTTGGAGTAAGATCCGGTAAGCTCTTAGGCTTCGTTGTCAACGGCAAAGGTATTGAAGTAGACCCTGCAAAGGTAAAAGCCATACAAGAAATGCCAACTCCTCGCACTGAGAAAGAGGTTAGGGGATTCTTGGGACGTCTAAACTACATTTCCAAATTCATTTCCCATCTAACTGTTACTTGTGAGCCAATCATCAAATTACTGATGAAAGATCAAGTAGTGAAATGGAATGACGATTGCCAGACCGCCTTTGACAAAATCAAAGAATATCTTCAAGAGCCTCCAATTTTAATGTTGTCAGTTGAAGGGAGACTTCTGATCATGTACTTAATGGTATTAGAGAATTCAATGGGTGTGTGTTGGGGCAGCATGACGAGTCTGGTCGAAAAGAGCATGCAATATACTACCTGAGCAAAAAGTTTACCCGACTGTGAAATCAGATATTCACTGCTCGAGAAAACTTGTTACGCTCTAGCATGGGTTGCTCACCAGCTAAGACAATATATGCTGACTCACACTACCTTATTTATATCTAAGATGGATCCTATTAAATACATATTTGAGAATCTTGCTCTCTCTGGAAGAATAGCAAGATGGAAAATGGTCCTGACCGAATACGACATTAAACACACTACCCAAAAAGCAATAAAAGGAAGTGTACTAGCTGATCATTTGACTCACCAGGCTGTGGATGACTATCAATCCATGAATTTTGAATTCCCAGATGAGGACATCATGTTAGTGAATGATTGTGAAGAACTCAGACCATGTGATGGACCTGAACAAGGATCCCGATGGACTATGGTTTTTGACGGAGCTTCCAACACACTCGGCAATGGCATCGGTGTTGTGATCATATCTCCTGAAGGTTATCATACTCCTTTCACTGCCACGCTGTGTTTCAATTGTACCAACAATATGGCTGAATATGAAGCATGCATTATGGGTCTCAAAGTTACTATAGACTTAAGGATCAAATCCTAAAGTGTATTTGGAGACTAAACCATAGTATCAGTCAAATAAAAGGAGAATGGGACACGAAGCATCCTAATCTCATCCCCTACAAAGAGCATGTGTTGACACTGATTCCATGTTTTGAAGAAATTACCTTTGAGCATTTTCCACGAGAGAAAAATTAACTAGCGGACACGCTAGCTACTATGTCATCCATGTTAAAAATCAGGTGGGATAATGAGGCTCCTCAGATCACTATTGAGAGGATTGATGAACCAGCATACTGTCATGAGATTGATACTAAAGAAGTGGTGGACAAACCTTGGTTCCATGAATTTAAAAGATATCTCAAAGCCCAAGAATATCCTGATGGAGCTTTAGTCAACGATAAGAAGTTCCTAAGAAGGTTCTCTTCCAAGTTCTTCCTCAGTAACAGAATCCTCTACAAGCGCAACCACGACTCTACCTTGCTTCGGTGCATAGACAAGTGTGAGGCAGGAAAGATTATGGCTGATTTGCACGAAGGTACCTTTGGCACCCATTCTAGTGGGCACACAATGGCTAAAAAAATCCTACGGGAAGGATACTATCGGTCCACTATGGAAGCAAACTGTTATCAGCATTTGCGAACTTATCACAAATGTCATATCTATGCCGATAAGGTACATGGGCCTCTGATTCCTCTAAACGTCTTGACTTCCCTCTGGACATTCGCAAAGTGGGGCATCGATATGATTGGGGAGATCAGGCCTACAATTTCTAATGGACGCCGTTTCATCCTCGTCGCCATCGATTACTTCACAAAATGGGTCGAGGCAGCTTCATTTGCTTCTGTTACCAAGAACTTTGTGGCCCGATTCATCAGATATAACCTTATCTATCGGTATGGTATTCTAGAAAGAATCATTACAGATAGTGGTACCAATCTCAATAATGTATGATCACTGGATTATGCGCGCAATTCAAAATCTAGCATCATAACTCTTCTCCTTACCGGATGAAGATGAATGGAGTTGTGGAGGCTTCCAATAAAAAATCAAAAAGATCATACAAAAGATTATAGTGACCTACAAAGACTGGCATGAGATGTTACCATTTGCTCTTCACGGTTACCGTACCACAATGCACACATCAACAGGGGAAACTCCTCTCTATTTGGTATACGGTATGGAAGTTATCCTACCTATTGAAGTCCAAATACCTTCATTAAGAATCATGAAGGAGGAAGGTTTGAATGAAGACGAATGGATTCAGATTCGATTTTACCAATTAAACCTGATTGATGAGAAGAGGCTCGCAACTGTCTCCCATGGTCAGATGTACCAAAAATGTATGATTAAAGCTTTTGACAAGAAGGTTAGATGTCGGGTATATCAGGCTGGTGACTTAGTAATCAAGTGCATCATACTTCCGCAACATGATCCCATGGGAAAATGGACTCCTACATACGAAGGACCATTTGTGATCAAGAACATATTTTCTAGTGGAGCCATGATCTTAACCACTATGGATGACGACGACCTTCCGCACCCTATAAACACGGACATAGTTAAAAGATAATACGCATGAACAAAGACCCACTAGGTTGACTGGCCTAGGAAAAAATAAGGGTATCCCAGCGAACCAAAAGGTTCGGGCAAAAATTAGGGATATACATATGAAAAATCTGTACACCCGGAAAGTCGAAAACCTGAAAAGGTGACTTAGGCAAAAAAGGGTATCCCAATGGACTGAAAACCCTAAAGGGCGGTCCAGGAAAAAGTTAGGGATCGAAAGCGTATAACTATGTCCCGTTGGATCACCTTATAGCCAATCTTTGGTAACAACTATCAAGTTCAAGTTGTACTAATCAATCCAGTCAACTTTGTACAAGCAGCAAAGAGATGAGACACCTGAAGACATAAAGGCAATAGTAGAATGGAAATCAACGAGATTATTTCACATAGCTGTTTTTCTTTGTATTAGTTTTCATTCTTACAACGACATTCTCTTACTAGGGTGTCTGTCTCCTTGTACAAAAACACCTATTATAGGAAAAACATCTTCAAATTAATACAAAGTTGTTTCTTTGAAAGTACAAAAATATTTGTTTTTTTTCTGTTTTATTTTCAAAAACGTCCAGTGATTATTTTTGAACATATGCATTTGAATGTGATTACCGTTTGCAAAGAAAATGTGCATAAAAACAGAAAGACAATTACCAATGGCTTTAAGAAACAGGACAATGTCTAAAAGCCATCCACAAAATCCCCGCAGGTACTTTCTCCAGCAGGTACAGAGTCAGGGGCATCCTACTATAAAATCACTGTCATATCCTCGGCATACAGCCTAATAATGTTCGGATTCCCTGGCAGGACTTCATAAAAATTCCCAAGCAAGTTCATGGAGTTTCCCTTCCTCAACAAAGTTCATTTCTCTAAACAATGGAAATCCGTCTATCAGCATTTCAACTTCAACAAAATATGAAGAGTTACACTCTTCATCCCCAGCAGCAGTCAAGGATTTATTTTCCCCAGTCCAGCAACACCGCAGCAGAACAACTGATACATTCATATGTTGCATTCATGCATCATTTACAAACATCATAGCATCGACAGCACAAATGCATATATCACAATCTCATTTATTTTGAGAACATCATTACTTGATACATCTCATACATCATGACACTGCACACAGCTAACTCGTTACCTTTTTCAGGAAAGTTAACAAGCAAACAAATGTCATTACAAATTTTCAACAAAGTTCCATATTAATACCTGAAATGAGATAGGACAACTATCTGTGAACAAATTGATTGTAGACCAATTCCTGAAACAGGAAAGGGTGACTATCTACATGACAAACACTTTTTTCAGACCTCTGTTGGTTCAGTTTAAATCGATCAATGGTTTATCCTGATTCTGTTCCGGTAGACACTTTCTCTGGTTCAAATAAATCGCTCCAAATATTTATTTTGATTCTTTTCCAGTTAAAGATTATTCAAGACCTATGCTGGTTCAGTTTAAATCGATCAATGGTTTATCCTGATTCCGTTCCGGTAGACACTTTCTCTGGTTTAAATAAATCGCTCCAAAGATTTATTCTGATTCTTTTCTAGTCAAATATTATTCAAGACCTCTGCTAGTTCAGTTTAAATCGATCAATGGTTTATCTCGATTCCGTTCTGGTAGAAACTTTCTCTGGTTCAAATAAATCGCTCCAAAGATTTATTCTGATTCTTTTCTAGTTAAAGATTATGCAAGACCTCTGCTGGTTCAATTTAAACCGATCAATGGTTTATCCTGATTCCGTTCTGGTAGACACTTTCTCTGGTTCAGTTAAATCACTCAAAAGATTTATTCTGATTCTTTTCCTGTTTAAAATTATTCAAGACTTCTGGTGGTTCAATTTAAATCAATCAAAGATTTATCTTGATACTTTGCCAGCAGACAATTTTTACTGATTCAGTTTAAATCGATCAATTATTTATCCTGATTCCGTTATAGTAGACACTTTCTCTGGTTCAGTTTAAATTGACCAAAGAATTGTCTTGACTCTTTTCCAGTCAAAAGACGAATACAGGCAACTGTTGGTTCAGTTTAAATTTAGAAGATTTATTCTAATGCTTTTCCAGTAGGCACTTCTGTTGGTTCAGTTTAAATCGACCAGAGATTTATTCTGATTCTTTTCCAGTTGAGGTCAAGCTTAGACTTAGTCTAATTTTTGTCAACAATCACTTTTGGGTGGCATCTATAAGCCCATCTCCGGAAACTCTCCATCACCTCTCCAAATGACATCCTTAAGCCCATTCCCTACATAATCAACCACCCCATCATCGAGTAGAAATTTCTGGGAACTCTAGTGATCAATCATCTTCCACCTTCAAGTCACGAATGGCGGACTCGTCAATCTAACTCTTCAGGTTTAAGAAGATTGAACAGGGGAAGCTGCTGTACCCCAAAATTTGCCCTCTCATTTCTCAAGTCATTTCCTTACAAGGATTTTCAAAAGTTCAAATTTTCAGAAGTACAAGTGGGTTTTCAAGCATCAAATCAAAGAAGAGCATGCCTGCTTTGATTTCATATCCTTCGATTGGGTTTTTTGGCCTCTTTCGATGCAAGCTTGGCTTACATCCTTCGATTACACCAATGGCTCCTTATAAGCTGGCTTTTGGTGCACATGGCAAAAGCCTCCTGTACCCTCCTTCAATTCAAAAGGGAAGGGGCTCCTGTTGGTGTCCTTCGATTCAGAATTTGGTGGCTTACTAATGGCCTCCTTCGATTCAGAAGACAAGTGCCTTCTCTACGCTTGCCTTCAATTCACAAAGCAGGAACTTCCTTCATGCCAACAGGCACAAGGTAATGGCTTCCTGCATCTTTCCTTCGATTCAGAAGCCAATGTCCTTCTAAAATATTTCCTTCAATTCATAAGGCAGGGACCTCTTGCATGCAAGCTTTGATTGCACCATTGGCCTTACATGTTTTCTTGATTCATGGTGCAATGGTTTCCTGCATGCCTATTTCGATTAAGCAAAGGCCTCTGCAGGTTTGTCTTGATGACTACCTGCATACAAGCTTGATTCCTGCTTCGAATGTGGCATTTGATTTCTTTTAAGTAAGCTTGACTCCTGCTTCAATTGGGCAGTATCTCCCTTGGAAAGTTTGTTTAGACACGCATAGTCTCTACACTATGACATACCTGGGTGTCCCAATTGAAGGTTATACCTTGGTGGCCCATCTGAAGAATTGCAAGTTATGCACACAAATGATGCATGTGGTCCCTTCAAAAGAACACATACATGTTCCAAATCAAAGGACGCCCATTTGGGCCCCTTCAAAGGATACACATATGAGCCATTCGAAGGACACTTTGATTTTGAAAGAACATTGTTGTCTGAAAAGGAGTCTAGTCGAAGGATAGGGCTAGTTGGTAAAATCAAAAGAGAAGTATTCCAGATGCTAGTGGTATTAAGTACAAGCCTGCTGCACTGGCCATAACACTCCAAAACTGCTACAAAGCAGTCTTGCCACGACGCTCCCATATTTGCACCAAATTTGCATACAATATCTGCACCTCGAAGACTACAAGAACAACATACCTAATTTGTTCAAATTTCTTTTTTTTTCCCTCCCAAACCTCAGCCAAACTCATCTATAAATAAGCGTTTCCATCACACATCTAAGGGGGCCTTTGGGGAGCTCAAAAAACTCTTGTTGTGAGAAAATTATCAAATTCTGAAAACTCTCAAACACTCTCAAACATTCTCAAACATTCTCAAACATTCTCAAACATTCAAACTCTAAAACTCTCAGATCCCTTCATGCATTAGTGAATCCTTAGATTCACTCCCCAATTTCCAGATAACTAACCTTCGATTCATTCCCTAACTGCAACATAATAGTCTTTTGATTCACTCCCTAGACTTTTATATAATAACCTTTGATTCACTCACCACTATCATACACTCTCCTTCGATTTAGTGACTTCCCAAACAAAGCAGCAACTGAACTAGCTTTAGGAAGGTTCTAGCAAAGCTCCATCCACCACTAAGGAAGTCACATACAGCTCCTTCGATTAGCACTTCAAGAGGTAAGTTCCCTCTAAACTTGAAGCTTCTCAGTTAAATATCATTTGCACATATAAATAAAAGAAAAATGTAGATATCCCATCTAGGAAGTTGACCGTGTCTTAACTTTCGATTCTCACTACCTATATGTTGAAAATCTCAACTATGACTAGTTAGACTTTGGATTTTGGTTCCCAATAAACTTATCCTAACCACTGGCTTGTAGCTTTTGAAAGTTACCTTTGTTAGATTCTTTTTCAAACTTTAGACAGGTTTTTTGTATCCTTCAATTGACTAATCATTGAAGACTTTCGAATCTCCACTTGGGAGCTTTGCACTCTTGCAATCGAAGGAAGGAGATGGATACTTCAAACATTCAGAAACAAGCTCATCTTGTACCCAATCGAAAGGAGCAAGAAAGGAGAAACGAAGGGTGTTCACACTGACTTCCAGGCCTCAATTGAAAGAAGGACAAAGGGTGTAATCTAAGGGTGCTCACACTGATTTCCATCCCCAATTGAAAGAAGCAAAAGAAGGGTGAATCGAAGGAGCCTACTGCCTGGATCAAAGGACTCATTTTTCTCTCTTTTTATGTTATTCATGCTTTTCTTTACATTTTCTTGCTATTCAATATGGTTGTAATAATGTAGGATATTTATTTTCTGTATTTTTATTTCTTTATATAAATGTTAGTAATTAGGATGTATGGCAAGATAAAACCAACAAGCAGATAACCCTAATCAAAGACTAAATGCATGCAATAAAACTCACTTTGCACACATGCACCTCTACGATAATCTCACTTTTTGCCTCGGAATATAGTCATGTCCCTCGAATATGGGCATTTTAGCAAAGACCCTTGATAAAAGATCAGAGTCCCTCGATGTTGCCTTCAGTAAACGATCTAGTCCCTAATGAAATTGCTAAAACGTCCCATAGGTTGCCTTCTATGACTATACAAACGACCCACGTCCGTCCCTTCAGATGCAACGGTGGAGCTTCTTACCAAATCAATGGTAAGATAGCAACATATAAAGGAGAAGGAAAAGAACATAGACCTTTTGAGTAGGTAGGACGCTCGTAGTTACTTGCTTGCTCACGAATAAAAAAAACAATTTTCACACCAACACTTTCAATTGAAACTTTTTTTTTTAAAGTTAAAACACTTTGTACGCATTCTTATAGAGACGAGAATCATTACAAAGGAACTTTTTCAAAAACATCTTCCACAAACATCTCTTGGAACTATTTTCAAAACCAACACTTTGTACGCATTCTTATAGAGACGAGAATCATTACAAAAACATTTTAAAAATATTTTCAACCCACACCACAAAAGCACATTTTCAAACAAAGGAAGTGATCTACCAAGCAACTAAGAGCGCGTAGATAACTACGGATGAAAATGGTGCTAATACCTTCCCTTTTCACAATCTACCCCCCCCCCCCCCGAACTCAAGAAAACAATCTCAAAGGTCTTTCTTGTTCTTTTTAACCTTTCCTTTGTTGGATAAAAGAAAATCAGGTGGCAACTCTTGTTATCCGCAACAATTGCAATCAAATGCAAAACAACCAAGTCACTTCTCCCACCGTATTACACTTTCGAACTAACCCATGCTTCAGCTAAGACTTTTAAGTGTTGTAGCGTGGCCTGGTTCACAGTTTAAGAAACAAAGGATAAAGGCTCGAAATTTATTTGTACCCAACCCGTTCTCCTTGATGTTCTTCAGTCATATGCTCAGTTAATTGTGCGTTTAGGTCCCAATTGAGTCTGGAATCTTGGCCCAAATATTCCGGTGATGTTTCGGATACTAAAAGTTTATTTGAGAAGGCAATCATTTTTTGTAACCTTTTCTTTTTGTTGAGGATTTGTAGCAACCTATTTTTTTTAATCATCCCTACCTTTTTCCTGAATTGTTTCTTTTGTGATCACAGTCAGCGGGATGCCCCAGTTTTTCCTTAAGTCTCCTTCATAGGTTTTGACCTAGGGGGATTTTTTATTTTGAGAGATAACGACTGCCTGTTTTAATGATTATGCAGAACCATTAACATCTTTTGTTTTGGAAGGCCATCTTTAATGCAATTCATTGGGTACGAAGTGGAAGATTACGACTGAATGTGCATCTGAATTAACTGAGAAACTACCCTGCCTCAGGTTATGATTAAGGGTTTTAATTTGTCTGACAAGAAAAACTCTTACTTATTAGGCTCAAAGGGTCGACTAGGGATTATCTTCCTTATAAATCCACTATTTAGGATTTGAAAGAACGCCTATACATCGTCAGTAAGTTCTTTTCAAAAGCACATTGTATGAGACTGTGGTATCATTTTCATTATCCTCCCTCTAAAAGCCTATAACTCTTAATCAAGAGTTGAATATCATAAAAAGGAAGTAAAAACACAGTTTGAATATAGTGAATACGAATGAATTGATTCAAGACAAACATATATAATGCATTAATGAAACAAAGTTTGACATAATAGATGAGTGTTTTAACAGACAAAAGAAATTACAATTGAAAGTCCAAAATGAACTAGACACTCTCAATGGTTTGGCTTGGGAGAAGTGAACATATTGGGAGTCCCTGGAGGGTCGAATTCAATCTCATTAGCGTCAATCATATCTTGAATTTTGTTCTTCAGAGCCCAGCAGCCATTTGTATCAGGTCTAGGACTATAAGAATGGTATGCACACCTCTCTTTGGGGTGGTAACTAGGAGCAAGGTATTGGAATTCTGCAGAGGAGCCTTTAACGTAATCAATTATTCCTTCAACATGTGTTGTAACACTTGGGCTTGTGACATGTTAATTTTGGTGAATTGCCTTTTAGGCACAACCTCTTTACGTTAATTTCCTTGTTGATGTTGTTGCACAGGCCTAGGATTAGAGACCAGTATTGCCCCCACAGATTGGTTGTGGTTACCTCTAGCACGTCCCTCCTGGCCATATACAGTATTGGCTTCCTCCTTGCCACCGAATGGCTTCTTCTCAGCATTAAAGATGCAACCATCTGAATCTTCCCACTCTTAATACCGCTTTCGATCACATCCCCAGTTAGAACCATTTATGTAAAACCAGACGAAGAACTCCCAATCAGCAGATTAAAGAACGGACATGTCAGTGTGCCCATGAACATGTCTACCATTTCCCGATAAGTCAGAGGAGATTGCACCCTTCCATCTAAATCCCTCCATTTTTGTGCATATTCCTTGAATCCTTCTCTTGAGACCATGGACATATTTTGCAATTGCACTCGGGTTGGTGCCAGGTCATCATTGTATTGGTACTGCTTGTAGAAAGCAGTAGCCAAGTCTTCCCAAGTATGAATGTCAATTCCTTCCAACTGATAGAACCACTCCAGTTGAGTGCCAGCCAAAATTTCGTGGAAGAAATGGACCCATAACTTTCGGTCAGCAGTGTGAGGCTGGATCTTTCTGATGTAGAATCTCAAGTGAATTTTAGGGCAAGAGACCCCGTCATATTTAGAAAAAGTGGGAATCTTGAACTTTGGTGGGATGACCACTCCAAAAACCAGCCCTAACTCTTCAAAGTCCAAGCCAGGTATCTACTGAATCTCCATAGAATTGAGATGATCCTCCATCTATTTGTATTTATCATCAGCAGGAGGATATTGTTCCTTAGAGTAATCAGCTTCTTCTTCATCAGTCCCCAGGTTGTTATCTTCTTCCTGATTATCCCCCTTATTTGATGGAGTTGCGAGATCTAGAGCTCGCCTGGCTGGTCCTCTAAGTCTTCTTCCCATATTCAAGATGTCAGCCGGTTTCTTTGCCTTCTTCTTCTTCTCTTTGATGATGAGAGATTTCAGTTCTTCTTGCCTCTTAGCCAGGGCCAGGAACATTTGTTGGAATTGAGCGTTTTGAGCTTGAAGATCCTTAACTGTTTGTTCAAGAGCCAGTTCTTTTTGCTGAAATAAACAGCAAAAAGATAAGAAACCTATTTTGAAAAAACCTGTTATGCAATGACATGCATGATATGGAAATGTTTTCAAGGATCTCGCGGGGTAAACACAAGAAGATATTAGGAGTTGAATTTTGATCATAGCTTTGATTGGAGAACTTCATGTCGTTGAAATGTACTTCTATGATAATCAAGCTCACCATATCAAGTGGGTCATAGCCCCTGACTCAAGTTATCACGCTTTAACGGCATTGGCTAGAGGAAAATAAATCCCCTTATCCCTTGCTAGACGTCTGGTTCATCATAACCTGCATCACAGGCCCTCGAGATCCTTGAAGTGGTTAAGAAAATGCTATGGTATGATGTTATGATGTGTATGCTATGCTTCAAGCAAAAGTTTAAGGTGACGAAGGCAAGTAAGTCTTACAAGAAATCCAAGTTATCGGATAATGACTACAAACAAGTCCAAAGTGAACTCACATCGTTAGATAATACAAACAAAACCCTGCAAGGAGTTCAAGTTATTAGATAATGAAAGCAAACAAGTCACACAAATAGCCTTAGGTTCAGGCTTGTATGGAGTTTGTAGGTAAGTACCCTCTTGAAGTTTAGTTGGTTTAAAATATCCTAGAAAGTAACCGGGTTCTAAGGAGTCTCAATATCACTGATATTTCTTTATTAGGCATCGTTTCAACTCAGGCGATCTTTTCTCGTGGCCGAAATATCCCGAAAGTCCGATCTCAATGAGTGTATCATCGAGCACCAACCAATCCTCAGCTTTATACCGAGGTCGACTATCTCACTACTTTCTAATGGCCAAGTTTGTTCAACTAAGGTTCTAAGTTCCGTTAGTGCTTTATGACACCACAAAGCGGCCATGTATTCTCCTTGATTTAACATAAGGGATACCGGTACCAACAAATGTGTCACACTAACGCAGCTATCGTTTCAACAATATCGGTTTATGTCTTACAGTCTCCATGATCTATTGTTGCTTTCCTAAAAAGGTGCCCCAGATCTGGGTGTAGGATCTTTACAAGTAAACCCAAACAAACCCTTAAAGTAAAGCAAGCAAAGCACACAATGAAAGCAAATTAATATGAACTAAGCTCTAAGGTAACCCCACTTTATAAGTACTCCCCAGCAGAGTCACCGGTTCTGTAATACGGTGGGAGAACTAACTGTTATACTGGTCTTGCATTTGTATTCACAAATATTGCGGTAAGCAAGAGTCGCCACCGACTTTTCTTTTATCCAATAAAGGAAAGGGTGAAAAGAATAGAAAAAGACCTTTCGAGATTATTTCTGAGTAAGGGGGGTAGATTATGGAAAGGGAAGGTGTTAGCACCCTTTCCATCCGTAGTTATCTACGGGCTCTTAGATGCTAGCTCATTTGAAAATACTTGTGTTTGTGTGTTTGAAAAAGTATCTTAAAAAGACGCCTTAGTGCGGAGAACTTTGTAATGTTTCTCCTGTCGTGGAGAACGTATACAAAGTGTATTTGAAAATATTTTTTAGAAAAGAGTGTATGTGTGGAAAATTGTTTTATTTGAGCAAGCATCTAAGGAATATCTACTTACTCGAAAAGGTTTGTTCTTTTTCTCTTTTACTTTAGACAGTGCTATCCTACTATTATTGAGTAGGTAGCCCTGTCGTCGAGTGTTTTGAGGGACAATCGAGGGTCATCATATGGTCACAAAGGCAACTAGAAAGATATCTTAGTAATTACCCTAAGGTTTTAAGATCGTTTAACCGAGGCAACATTGAAAGGTTCATCGAGGGACTTATGATCTTTTAAACCAAAGGGTAGCCACTAAAATCTCATACATTCGAGAATCATGACTGTTTATTTATCCGAAGGAAACAAGTGGAAGTACCTTAGAGGTGCGCGTGTGCGAGTGTGTTGTGTTTAAGTTATTTATCTTTAAACATTTAGGTTTTCTACCGTTTGTTTTCAGATCTTATCATGCAATCCTATTAAGCATTCATCTAACAGTTAATATATGTACCAAAAATAAAAATGCGGGAATTTAAATCTACGCTATTACAAAGCTTAGGGGAGGGGGAATTTACAAGTCCAAAATGGGGAAGAAAATAAAGCAATAAAGTAAAAGTCCTAGATTAAACTATTACAAACCAGTAAGCAGTTACAATAATATAAAAAAGTGCGAAAGTAAATAAATGCGCGCGAATTGAAAATAAACTCTAAATCCTAAGTGAAAGGAAATATTTTTGTTTGTTTTTATTTTGAGAAAATGATTTAATTAAAATCCTAAGTCTATTTAGTTTTAAATTAAATAAAAGGTTAAAATAATTAATTAATTAATTAACAAAATTTAATTCAAAAAGAAAACACTAAGCCTAATGTTTTTTTATGATTTTTGATTTTAATGTTGATTAAAACTAGGAGAAATAAAATAATGAAAAAAACAAAATAAATGGACCAAGTAGTAAAAAAAGGTGCAACTTGTAGAATGCAGGCCCGGATCGAAAAGAGGCCTAGAGTTACCTTTCGATCCAATGAAGAAGCTGGTCGAAGGTGCATGATGGACTGCACATTTGGGGCACTGGATCTAGATTGGCCAGCATCTGGCAACAGGGGAATGATGGTACATGATATACTCCTTCGATCTGGTAACACTGGATCTGCAGGAAATTCGTTAGAAAAATAAAACAAAACCCCATACTCGGCTCGAACATGGTCTTGGATTCGACAGCATGTAGCTGCATCATCCTAGTTCGAATCCCCTGAGTCTGAATCGAAATTTATTTCGTCTTGAAACATCATGAATCATGAGATTAGAATGAAGATACAGATTGTTCCCTAGAAAAGGCACGATCTCATCCTTGCACTTAAACTTGTATGTAACACATGGAAACAATCACAAACATCAGCAATAACATGAATGTATGATTAATATGAATTTAAAATTGCATACTTAGCTAGTTTGAGATCGAAAGCAAATTACCAACGGAGAGATTGTGTTAGTGATGCTCTTGCTTACTTTAGACCTGCCTAGTGCTTGGAAATGTCTCCTGGAACCTTTAGGGAGTGAGTGGAGCGCTTGTTTTAGATTGAATAGGCCTGGAAAGATTGCTTCAATTTTGGATCACTTTGTGAAGATTTTGAGATTTTTGGTGTGGCTTTCTGAGGAAGTATGTATGCAGCTTCAATAGGAAATGTGTGATCTCCATGCTTATAATTTAGTCTGGTATTTATAGGAGTGTGATGCTGAACAAATAGGGCATGAATCAGCCATTAATCATGGCATTAAAGGTAGAATCAAAAGCTTTAAAAGGTTGCCTTTTTTGATGATTTTCTACCCTTTTGGTTTTTGGATGAACCTGGACAGGTTTCTCATCTTGACTCCTTCGAACACCCTCAAGCCTTGTTCTTAGATTATCTCTGAATTTCTCCTTTCGATTTTCTATGGGCTCATCATTGTGGCTTCTTTGATTCTAACCCCCACCCTTGGCTTATGTCTTTGCTTGCCTGTTTAGGTGCATGCTAGAAGCTCTTAACTTCCTTTCGACCATGCCATGCCTGAAGATGGTGTGTCCTTCGAATCACGAGCTTTCCACCTATCTTCTTTCGATAAAAATAAAAGCCAATTTTTTTATTCCAAAATATTCTTCTTTGCAAAGTGCCCATTCAAAAAATGTGTCAATCGAAAGGTCTTTTCTTGTAGTGCTTCAAATAGCTTATACTTCCATGATTCGAAAGCAACACCCTTCGATGACCTTACTAGCTCTTCCAATCGAATACTTCAGAAAAAGTCTCCTCATGCGCTTTCTTTCAATTCAGCCTTCCTTAGATATTTCGAATCAGCCTGCCTTCGATCCAAAAGCCCCCTAGGTATATTTTTAGCCTTCGACCTACACTTTGTCATGCACACTTCTTTTCTTTCTTTCAGCTATACCATTATGTTGAGGCATGCAGGGTGCCATGAAAGTCATTTGAAGCCCTGGGACTCACATCTTGGTGAAAAGTGCAAGTAGTTGAAAGGACACTGCTTAGGAGGAGAATTTATCTGATTAATTCTTGGTCAACCTTGAGCAATTGGGGACCTTAATGAGAATGCCCTGAATAAAATGGGAGGATAAATTTTGGGGTACAATAGGACGCTTTAGCAAAGTCCCTCGAAATCAAAGATTATAGCCCCTCGATGACCCTTCGATGTTGCCTTTCCATAAATAATCTATCCCCTTAACGAAAATTGCTAAAGCGTCCTTACCAGTTGCCTTCGATGATTGTACGATGACCCACGCCTGTCCCTTCACATCCAACGATAGGGTTTCCTACTAACTAATGACAGGGTAGTACTATTTAAAGGAGGAGGAAAATTACAAGAATGACCTTGAGTAAGGGTAGAATTGTTAATCGCTTGCTCACAAAACTCTTCATAACAAAGACATTTTTCACAATCACACTTTTCAATAAATATTTTCAAACAAACACTTTGTACATATTCTCGAGGACAGATACGAGAATCATTACAAAGATAGCCTTACATTGGCTTTTCAAAATATTTTCAAAACAAATGACACACAAAAAGCAATTTTCAAAAGGTGAGCTAGCGATTAAGAGCCTGTAGATAACTACGGATGAAAAGGGTGCTAACACCTTCCCTTTTCATAACCTACCCCCGAACTCAAAATATTCAAGGTCTTTTCTGTTCTTTTCACCCTTTCCTTATTAGATAAAAGAAAAGTTTGTGGAGACTCTAGATATCTGCAACAATTGCGATAAAACGCAAAACAAGTCAGTTCTCCCACCGTATTACAATGTCCGAGAGCAGAAGTGGAAGGGGAAAGATCCCCTACTTGACGCGTAAAGTTTTTCCTCGTCATCAAGCAACAAAGAGCCCACGCACCTTGTGTGCCTAATCCTCGACAGAGAGTTCAAAAACATTCCCCTTGGCGACGACCTAGGTAGAGGAGTTAAGATCGGTGCCTACCTCCATGACTTGGGAAAAAGACAGCTGAAGGTATGCCTCAGAGAAAATGAAGACTTATTCACCTAGAGCACAGCAGAAATGCCCGAATTAGATCCCGAGATAGCTTGCCATCATTTGACGATAGATCCTGCCATTAAGGAAGTTGTTCAGCATAGGCGCCAGCAGTCCCCAGAGAGAACAGAGGTTGTCGAGCAGGCTATGAAAGACCTCTTAAAGGAGAATTTTATTTATGAAGCCCAGTACACAACCTGGCTTTCTAATGTAGTCCTTGTAAAAAATAGTAATGGAAAATTACGCATGTGCATTGAATATACCGATCTTAATAGGGCTTTCCCTAAAGATGCTTATCCCCTGCCCAATATTGATAAATTTATTGATAATTCTGCAGGTTTTAAATTATTTTCGTTCATGGATGTGTATTCTGGATACAACCATATCCCCAAGGAAAAGACGGACAAGAAGTACATGGCCTTCATGACCGAGTCGGGCAACTATTACTACAACGTAATGCCCTTCGGTCTGAAGGACACCGGCGCTACATAACAACGGGTGATGAACAAAGTCTTCCAAGGAGAAATCGGAGACATGCTCAAGGTCAACATAGACGATTTGATCTTCAAGTCCAAAGAAGAAACCGACCATACTCTCCACCTAAAGAAAGTCTTCTACCAGGCAAGGAAATGCATAATGTAATTCTACCCAGAAAAATTCATTTTCGGCATGCGGGCAGGCAAGTTCCTCGGTTTCTACCTAACAGAATAAAGAATCGAAGCTAACCCCGACAAATGTTGAGCATTTTATGAGTTTCCAACCCCAAACTCAAAGAAATAAATTCAAATCCTGAACGGAATGCTTACCTCATTATCTCGTTTCATGGAAAAATCTACCCAGCACACACTTCCTCTTTTCAAACTTCTCCGCAAAGAGGCAGCCTTCGAGTAGACCGAGGAGTGTGAGTGTGCCCTCATCGACCTCAAACAGGAACTATCGCAACCACCAATTCTTTATTGGCCAGATAAGGAATAAATTCTTTATCTCAATCTGGCCGTAGCATTTGTGGCCATGAGCGCCCCCTCATCTGAGAAACCCCCGAGGGGCAGAAACACATCTACTTCACAGCAAGGCCTTACAGGGCCCTGAAGTAAGGTATCAACAGACTAATAAGGTAGCCTTAGAGCTCATTAATGCAGCGAGTACGCTGAGACACTATTTCCTTACATATATGATTGTAGTCCGAACATAGCAACCAATAAAGCAGTTACTCGATCGGCCGAATATGGAGGGAAGAATGCTCAAATGGTCGTTAGAAATCTCTGAGTTTGACAACAAATATGAAAGCGGAAAATCCCTCAAAGCTCAAGTATTTAACGACTTTGTAGAGGAGATGACCTCGCTTTCCCCCTCGAGAGGAGCGCGCAAATGGATCATCTTCGATAATGAAGCTTCTAGTTTGACAGGAAGCGGAGCAGACATTATATTATAGATTGAGGAAGGAATATCGATCGAAGTGTCCCTCACACTATCTTTCCCAACCTCGAACAACCAAGCTGAGTATGAAGCATTCATAGCAGGGTTGCGCCTGGTCGAAGACTTAGGGGCCGAAAAAGTGAAAATCTTCATAGATTCCCAGATCGTTGCGTCTCAGGTACGGGGAGAATATCAGGTCAAAAACGACCATCTCTCTGAATATTGGACTTTGGTCCAAGAAATAATAAAGAAATATGAGTCCTTAGACGTGCAACACGTTCCCCGCGAACACAACACTCGGGCAGATATCCTGTCAAAATTGGCAAGCACAAAGAAGAAAGGATGACACAAATCGGTAATACAGGAAATACTTCCTCGATCGAGCATTGAAAATCCCTCCTCGATTCTAGACGTGTGCGCCATAGGGGACATTAATTGTTGGATGACCTTGTTGTATAGCTACCTCATAAAAGAAGAACTAACAACCGATCTGAAAAAGACCAACATAGTCAGGAAAAGAGCCTGCTCCTACATTTTGGATGAAGGCCGGTTATACATAAGGGGATTCTCCACCCCCTCCTCAAATGTGTCAAAGAAAATAAAGTAGCCCAGATCCCGCGTGAAATCCACGAAGGAATTAACGGCCAACACCTGGGCGGAAGATCCCTTGCCAGAAAATCATTACGGCCAGGATACTATTGCCTTTCCATGCAGCACGACACCAAAGAGCACATGAAAAAGTGTGACAAATGCCAATGCCACGGGGACATGCACTTGGCTCCTCCAAATGAGCTCAAGTCTCTCTCATCCTCCTGGCCCTTTGCATGGTGGAGCCTGGACATCCTCGGTCCATTCCTGGTGGGATCAAACCAAAACAAAAACCTAATAGTAGTCGTGGATTACTTCACAAAATGGATAGAAGCACTGGCCAGGATCACCGTGCAAAACATTCTCTATTTCTACAAAAGAAACATTCTTGCTTGGTTCAGAATTCCACAAGAAATTATCACTGACAATAGGACACAATTCACAGACAAAAATTTCCTAGAATTCGTTACCAAGTTGGGCACCATCCAACACTTTGCGTGCATCGAACATCCCCAGACAAACGAGCAAGCCGAGTCTGTGAATAGGGTGATCTTACGAGGCCTTAGGCAAAGGTTAGACGAAACAAAAAACAGATGGGTCGAAGAGCAGCATAGTGTACTTTGGGCATATCGAACAACAACTCACTCATCCATCGGGGAAACTGTGACACGGTGGTAGAACTGACTTGAGGTTTTGCGTTTGTGTTCGCAAATGTTTCAGTTTAGCAAGAGTCGCCACCGACTTTTTATTTTATCCAAAAGAAAGGTCAAAAAGCACAGGAAAGACCTTTGAGATGTTTTCTTGGGTTCGGGGGGTAGATTATGAAAAGGGAAGGTGCAAGCACCCTTTTCATCCATGGTTATCCATGGGCTCTTAGTTACTTGTTTACATCACTTACTTTTGCTTTTCAATTGTTTGAAATGGTGCTTTGTGTGTGGTTTTGAAAATGTTTTGAAAAGAGGCCATCGTTGTGGAAACCTTTGTAATGATTCTTGTTTGAATATATACAAAGGTGTTTGTCTTTTGAAAATATGTTTCAATTTTTGAAAGTTTATTTTGGGGAAATGTTTTGAAATTGTATTGTGAGGTGTGTTTGAAAATAGCAAGGATGTTTTTGCAAGTTTTGATCAAGTAACTAAGAGTTGTCTACCCTATCTACTCAAGAGTCTTTCCTACACATTTTTAACCCTTTTGACAGTGTTGTTTTACCATTGCATTTGGTAAACAACCTTGTATTAGGATGTTAAACGGGACAGGCGCGGGTCATCGTATTGACCATGATAGCAATATTGCCAAGTATCTTTAGAAATTTTTGAGGGACTAGATCATTTTGTATAGGCAACCAAGATAGCGTCATCGAGGGACTATGATCTTTTTGTTTTGTTTTTGTTTTGCCAAGATACCCAGCATGCATACCATGGCCATTTTAAAGGCAACAAGTGGATGAAACCCTAGGGGTGCACGTGTGAGAAATATATTGATTTCAAGTTATTTATTCTTCGATGAGGTCATCTAGCGATTGATTTTTGAATCTTGCCATACACGCCTAATTACTACACAGTATTTTGAAAGCAATAAATTGCGGGAATTAAAAGTCTAAGCTATTACAAAAGTATCCGAGAATGGGGGTACAATTATTACAAATGGGGATGAATCTCATAAGAATAGCAAAGTCCAAATATTACAATCAAATTGAATTGTCGCGATTCAATACAAAGCTATAGAAAATTATGAAATAAAGAAAATCAATAAATTATGAAATGCATGTATTTATTAAAAAGAGATAAATAAAATCTATTCTAAAAGATTAAACATTATTATTATTCTTTCTTTTGTATTTTTATTAATTTTAAGAGGAAAATCTTAAAGAAAATAAATTAAACAAAATCTTTATTATTTTGTACTTTTATTTATCAATTAAAAAAGGTTTAAAAGAAAGCAAACTAATTAAATTAAAATTTTTGGTGTTTTTATTATTAGTAAAAAATTAAATTAAAAAAAGTTATAAAAATTAAAAGTAAAAAAATGATTTTATTTTTAGGGTTTAAAAGAAAATGTATGAAAGCATATATTAGTATTTTTTTAAATCAAATAAAAATAGGACAAACTAAAGAAAAATAAAATGGGCTTTTAAGAGATTAATGGGCCCAAAGGGAAGCTAATGCTGAAATAAAAATAAAGAGGAAAGGGGGGGGGGGGGGGGGGGGGGGGGCGTGTTAGTGTTCATGTGGGCTTTATGACTTTGGGGCCGGAATTGGCCCAACGCTTAAGTGCATAATTTTGATTAGGGTTTGTGTGCGTTTAGGGTTTTTGAACCCAATTCACAGCGGCGCCCCTTTCTTCGTTCTCCCTCATCATCTCTCTCTCACTCAATCGCTCTGATCTTCCCCTCCCCTCAAGCCGTCGGAGTAACCCTCACTCTCTTCCTAACCATGCTCAAGCGATTCTTTCCTAAAAAAAAGGTGATGTTCTGGGTTTTGAAGTCTGAATGTTTTCAGTTTTCTTTTTGTTTAATCTGGTTCTTATCTTGTTATTGATCAATTTAATTGCCTCATGAGATGTAGGAAAGGATTTGAAGAGAAACGTACCTTGGGCATTTTTTCTGGAAAATGGAGAGCGAGTAGATTTGAGTTGGGTGCTCCTTGGCGGCCGGGAGCGGGAAGGGGAGAAGTGATGACGGCGAGGCGTGCTTTTTGGTAACTTCTTTCCTTTGATGATGATACTACTTCTGAAACTTTGTTATTGTTGTTGGTTGATGATGACTATTTCTGAAGCTTTATTGATGATAATTGCTTCTTTTCTCTCTCTGAACTTGAATGATGATAGTGATGCTGACTTCGTTATTTCTTTCCTCTCTCTTGCACTTGAATGATGATGCTTGTTGCTTTCGTTATTTCTTTCCTCTCTCTTGCACTTGAATGATGATGCTTGTTGCTTTCGTTATTTCTTTCCTCTCTCTTGCACTTGAATGATGATGCTTGTTGTTTTCTGAAACTCTATTGTTGATGATGATTGTTGATGCTGTGTCTGAAACTTTATTGGTATGTTTAGATTTTGTTGATGATGATTGTTTCTGAAACTTGGTTTGGTTGATGGTTTTTGTTGAAACTTTGTTTGTTGGTAGTTGATGATGATTAAACTGAGACTTTGTTTGATCTTGTAAGTTTGAGTTGTTGGAAATGGCTTTTTGTTAGCTTGCCAAAATGTTGAGTTTGTAGGCTTTGATTCAGCAGATCTGGAAACTGATTGTTGTGCTTTGCTTGACAGTTTTGGTGGACTGAGTTCCCTTTTTAACTGTTTGAAGGTTTTGTGATTTTTTGGCTTGGCTGTTGTTACAGTTGCAGCTTGGTTTGGAGTTTTCTGTGAAATGTTTTGCAGCTTGATGGTTTTTTTGTGAGCTACAATTTTTTGTTTATCATTTTGAAGGCTTTTGCAGGTTTGGGGTATTATGCAGGTTGGGCTGTTTGTTTGGTTTTTCTGGTTTTTTATGACAGGTTTTTGAGATTTGAAACTATCATACAGTTTTGGGTTTTGGGTACAGTTGTGAATGTTTTTGGTTCAAAGGCTTACAGTTTGGCAAGCTTGGGAACTGTTAGGCAGTATTTGTTACAGTTTGTTTGAACTGCTATGCAGGTTTGGACTGTTTATTTGGTTGGGAAGTTTGGTTCTGTTAACAGGTTTGGGGTTTGTTAGGCAGTGTTTTTGAGATTGGTCGTTTTGGCCTGTTTCTTGATACTGTTATGCAGTTTTGTGGTTTGTGCAATGTTTTCACAGGTTTGGAAGTTTGATAACAGGTTTTCTAACATTTTGGTTAGTAGGTTGGTTCTGCTAATAGGTTTGGGAGAGTTGTGCCAGTTTTTTGGTATATTTTGCAGCTGGTTGGCCTTTTGTGAGCTACAGGGTTTTTAACTGTTATGAAGTTTTGGCTGTGTGTTTGAATTGCTAACAGGTTTTGATATTTGTTGCAGTTTTGACAAAAATGTTCTTGTTTCCTTTTCTTCCAGCTTGATAGTCTTATATCCAGTTGCTTGTGATATATTTTTAACCAAACTGTGCACTCTCAACAAAAAGGTGATATCTCTCCTCTCTCCCTGATAAAACAATTTGCTTTTCCACTTTTCTGAAAAGTTTGCCTAAATCCCTGGAAAATGATGAAAAAGCTGTGAAACAAGCCTTTTGCTTGTTATTTGGTTTACCCCCTGCTTTGTACTTTTTGCCTGTTGTGTTGTACTTGTTTGCTGCATTGCTTGTGCTGCCTGTCTTAGTTACTTGCATCCAGTTTGGCCTTGTGACATTTGCTGCTATGTTGCCTGCCTTAGTTGCTTGCTATGCTGCATTGTACTTTGTTTGCATTTGGTTTGGTTTGCTTGATAGTTTGGCCTTGTTGCAATGTTTAGTTTGCTTGACAGTTTGGCCTTGTTGCAATGTTACTGTCTTGCTGCAATGTTTGGTTTTGCGTGCCTGCTGTGTTGCTTGCTTGTTTGAAACTATGTTTTCAGTTTAGCGCCTTGTGCTTTGCCTTTGAATAATTTTTCTTTTTCATTCTTCAACTTGCATTTTTATTTTTCTCTTTGTGAACCTCTTGTGATTTGCAAAGAGGAAAATAAAAACGTGATGAAAAACAGCCCTCTGATTCCAAACAGAAAACTTTAATGATGAAAAATTTTCTTTCTTTTTGTTTGAAAATTCTTGCTTGATGCTCAATCAACTGTGCTAATCCTTTTTTGTCTTTCTTTCATGTGAGTGCAAATTGGAAGGTGGAAAAATAGAGGAAGCAAGAAATTCTTTGTGGCGAGCATGGGAGCAATGGAGCAATGGAAGCTTAGGCTTAGATTTGTAACTTAGAGAGATTTTCCATTCGTTGTAATAATTTATTTTTTTAAGTACTATAAGTTGTAAAACCTACAGCATTCGAATAATAAATTATTTTTGTACCAACATCTGAAATAAATGAAAAAGTCTTTGTGAGATAATCTGATATCCAATAAAAATCTTCTACTGTCAATAACTTGCAATTCTCTCCTCAAGTCTTCGCTGATTCTTTAAGACTCCTGATTAAAATATCTGAAACTGCATTCCAATATTTCCAATACAGATAACTTAAGCTTTAAGTAATCCAAAAATTTTGTAATCTCATAACCTTGCAACAGTATTCCAATCACAATACGCATTGTGCATTCTAATAAACAAACAAACGTTTCATTCCATTAACAAGCAAATGTCTCAACAGACGTATGTTATCTGGTTAACCTGGATCAGACAAAAACTGAATGTTCCAGATGACAGTCTCAGCTCTCATTTCTTGTCCCAGATAAACAGGCCTTGAGAACAACCAGTAATCTTTCAGTAAGCTTAAAAAAGCGTGAAAACATATGGCAGTTAATTGAATTTCTGAGAATTCAGTTTCTTCTAAGAAATGCGAGAGAAACCCTAATTCTTGATATACTGCCAAAGAAAAGTCTGTCTGATCGATTCCTGAGCCAATCTTGAAAATCTAAGAAAACCCTAGGGTTGTGATTTCTTGTGAAAAATGGGAGGGCAAATTTTGGGGTACAACAGCTGCCCCTGTTCAATCTTCTTGAACCTGAAGAGTTAGATCGGTGAATTTTCCGTTCGCGACTTGAAGGTAAAAGATGATTGGACACTAGAGTGCCCATAAATTTGCACTCGTCAAAGCATAGTTGAGGGAATGGGCTTACAGATGCCATTTGGAGATGTGACAGAATCTTGTCGGAGATGGGCTTAAAGATGCCATCCAAGAATGTTTGTTGACCTGTAAGTTATAGGTGAGCGTCAGAATGGTATCCGCGTCTGGAGGATCTCTGAACTGGGGATCTGAATAAGCAATAGAATGTCATCCGTGAACTGTTTTCATGATCCTATACTGGTAGCTTATTAATCTTATTCTGAAAAGGGTAAAATATTAGTTGAAACACAAAATTATGTTGCATGAAATGTATGATGCAATATATATGTTTTATCAATGCTTATGACATATAAATGTAATGTATGCGCATGTAAGCTAGTTAGTTGTCTTGCTGAGGAAAGTAAATCCTTGATAACTGAAGATAATAAAATCTTCGACTTCTGTCGGGGAAAATAAACCCATGACTGCTACTGGAGATCCAAGGTTTTTGACAAATCGCGGGGATTATCAAAACTTTGACAACTTCTACGGGGAATTGAGAATGAGAATCTTCGATCTGCAGGGGATTAAAAATTATGACAGATTTATGCTGAGAGTAAAGAAGGCTCTGGCAACTTTGCTGGAGAATCAAGGATGAGAATCTCCATTCTGTTGGGGAGTAAAAACTCAGTGGGGAATAGCTATACTGTTGGAGAGTAAGCTCAGGACTCTGGGGAAAAGCTTATTCATGTTTGGAAGAAGTTCGGGAGTTTAGGTTGTATGCCACTTTAAGAATGAGAATCTTCATTTTGTCGGGAATATCAGGAGTTCGGGTGTATGACAATCTTCTGGGTAAGCAAGAATGAGAATCTCCGTTCAGGCGCTTGGGTCAGGAGGTTGGGTGTATGCCAATCTACTAGGGAAGCAAGAATGAGAATCTTCATCCAGGCGTTTGGGTCAGGAGGTTGGGAGTATGCCAATCTTCTGGGTAAGCAAGAATGAGAATCTTCATTCAGGCGATTGGGTCAGGAGGTTGGGAGTATGCCAATCTTCTGGGTAAGCAAGAATGAGAATCTTCATTCAGGCATTTGGTTCAGGAGGTTGGGAGTATGCCAATCTTATGGGTAAGCAAGAATGAGAATCTTCATTCAGGCATTTGGTTCAGGAGGTTGGGAGTATGCCAATCTTATGGGTAAGCAAGAATGAGAATCTTCATTCAGGCGTTTGGGTCAAGAGGTTGGGAGTATGCCAATCTTCTGGGTAAGCAAGAATGAGAATCTTCATTCTGTTAAGGGTATCAGGAACTTGGGAGTATGCCAATCTTCTGAGGTTTCAAGAATGAGAATCTTCTTTCTGTTAAGGGTATCAGGAGCTTGGGAGTATGCCAATCTTCTGAGGTTTCAAGAATGAGAATCTTCATTCTGTTAAGGGTTATCTGTTATCTGGTTGATCTCCAGGCTTCACAGTGTCTTATACTGTTATCTGGTCAACATCCAGGCTTCACAGTAATTTACTTCTTATCTGGTCAACATCCAGTCTTCAGAAGGAAATCAAATGGTTATCCGGTCGCCTCCGGTTTTCCCTTTGATTTTGGGGCCTACTAATATCCGGTTGGATCCGGGCTTCAAAGTAATTGGCCGAGTAAACTGTTATTTGGTCAACATCCAAGTATCACAGTATACCTTACTGTTATCTGGTCAACATCCAGGTTTCAGTGTCTTGTATTGTTATCTGGTCAAAATCCAGGCTTTACGGCGTGAATTTTGTGAGAATTTGATTGCATCTTTCCTGAAAGGTAAAGGTTAGTGGCATGACATATATCAACAATGACGTTCTCAAAATAAATGAGATTGTGTTGCATGATGTCATGATGTACGGATGTGTAATGTTTTCAAGACGACCTCTCGCTGGGGAAAATAAATCCCGAACTGGTGATGGGGAAAAGAGTTGGATTCTTCGTTTCCGATAGTGACAAATCTGGCGATTTCAATGGGAAAAATTCTCAGGAATTCTTGAGGTCGACTTAGCTGGGAAGAGGATATCAAAGATCAAAACTCTGGCTGGGAGCCATTATGAGGAGGATTTTGGAGAGATTTATCACTGCCCTAAGTAGCGAGTGCTTATGACTTTGCCAGGAAATGTTTGACTGTATGTAACCCTTTGTTGGGATTGACGCTCAATGCCCCAAATGACGGTGACAGAGACTTGCCCCTGGTTACTCTGCACTTTGAGAGATTTCTTGAAATCTTGACTGGACTGCCCCAGGTTAACTGGACTTTGAGAGATTTCTTGAAATCTTGACTGAACTTCCCCAGGTTTATTGGGCAATGCCATGTTATGTCCTCTGTGTTGATAGGAGATTTTTTCAACGGAAGTGTCATCCCACTTGAAGTGATTTTGTTCACTGAGAGAGATTTCGTTCATCGGATATTCACTGTGGTAATTTCTTTGATGTCAAACAAACAGCCTTATGTAAACAATGATATTCAAATAATGCAAAGTTCATGCTTGTCTTGAAATTTTGAAAAACGCGTTTTTTAGCAAAAAACTTTTTATAAGAAATATTCAACTCAAGATTTAGAGCAAAGCCTTACAGGAGTCAGGATACCTTTTGTAACAGTATGCTTTCGAACTAACCCATGCTTCAATTAGGACTTTTGAAGGGTTGTAACGTGGCTTGGTTCACGGTTTAACAAACAAAGGATAAAGGCTCAAAGTATATTTGTACCCACCCGCTCTTCGTGATGTTCTTCAACCCTAAACCCAGTTAATTGTGCGTTGAACTCCAAATGAGTTTGGAACGATGTTTTAGTGATGGTTCACACAAGTTGAATTCTGTTGGAAGGCAGTCATTTTTGAAAAAAATTTCATGTTGTTGAGGATTTGTAGTGACCTCGTTCTTCTCTTTTTTTATTTGTTATCCCTGATTTTTTGCCTGACTGTTCCTGTTTTGGAGATTACAGTCAGCGGGATGCCCTAGTTTTCTTTAAGTCTCCTTTGATAGGTTTCGACTCAGTGGGATTTTCTTTTCGCGAGATAATGACTGCCTAGGTAATGGGAAACCATCACCGTCTTTTGATTCCAAAAAAAAATATTTATGTCATTCGTCGTATTATGAAATGAGAGTTTGCGGCTAAACGCACATTTGAATTAACTGAGAGACTACCCTGCCCCAGGTTTTGATTAAAGGTTTCAATTTGTGTTAAAACAGAAAACTTCTACTTCTTTGGCTCGAAGGGGTTGATTAGGGATTATCTTCCTTATAACTCCAGTGTTTAGGATTTGAAAGAAACGCATGTACATCGTCAGCAAGGTCTGTCCAAAAGCATACTGTATGGGATTATGGCATTGTTTTTGTCATCCTCCCTCTAAAGGCTCGTAACTTTTAGCAAGAGTTGAATGTCATAAAGAAAGTAGAAAGCATAGTTCAAGTATAGTGAAAACGAATGGATGAATTCAAGATAAACATATGCAATGCATTAATGAAACAGAGTTCGACATCAATAGATAATTGTTTGAATAACAAAAGAAATTACAACTTGAAAATTCAAATGAAACAAAAGCCTCTTTGTCTGAACTTGTCACTTTAAGCGGAGAGCCTTCAACGGAAGATTTTCATCTGGTCATATTGCGTGAACTCCAGCATTGTTTCTTTAACCAGATTTTGAATTTTGTTTCTCAATGCCCAACAGCTATCGGTGTCATGTCCAGGACTGTTTGAATGATACGCACATCTCGCATTTGGATTGTACCCTGGGGAGGCTGGGTTGGGACGCCGGGGGGGGGGGGGGGGGGGGGGGGGGAGGGGTCCCTTAATACAATTATCTTGACTTCCAACAAGCTTTGTAACACTTGGGATAACGGCATGTTAATCTCAGTGGAGTGCTTTTCATATGTATTTCGCTCACGTCGATTATCCTGTTGATGTTGGTGAGGTTGTTGTTGGGCTTGTGACCCTGAAGCAAACTGGGGAGACTTTCCCTTGGCTTCTTGTCTTAAAGGAGGCTGAATGGTGACTTGATCCTCAACCCTAGTTGTTTTCCCCATTTAGTTACATCCATCCTGATGCAGTTTATTGATGAGGACCTTTAACTCCTCTTGTCCTTGAGCCAGGTTTTGGATGAGAGCCATCTGGTCCAACAGTTGTCCCATCATCTGGATTTTCATTATTGCCATCTCAATCAGTAGCCCTTCTAACTGATCATTCCTGATGCCCCTGGATTCCCTG
The DNA here is from genome assembly GCA_948472305.1 of Vicia faba. Taxonomy (NCBI): domain Eukaryota; kingdom Viridiplantae; phylum Streptophyta; class Magnoliopsida; order Fabales; family Fabaceae; genus Vicia; species Vicia faba. The sequence goes on from OX451739.1 coordinate 744,066,856, forward strand.
TGACCATGCCCCTTGTGAGGAGAGCTTTCACTTCTTCCTTCCCCTTAGTCAGGTTCAAGAACATCTCTTGAAGTTGAGCGTTTTGAGCCTGGATATCTTTGATAGTCTTCTCTAGAGCCATCTCTACTGAAATAAACAGTAGGAAAATAAGGAGACCTGAAAAGGGGGAAACCTGTCATGATACGATGCATGATATGTGGATGCATGTCTTCAAGGATCTCGCGGGGTAAACACAAAAAATGTTAGAGGTTGAACTTGATCAATGTCTTTGATTGGAGAACTTCGTATCGGTGGATGTCTTTCCACGAGAATCAAGCTCACCATGTCAAGTGGGTCATAGCCCTTGACTCAAGTTGTTGTACTTGATCTATGACGGTGTTTGTTTAGAGGAAAATGAATCCTCTTGCCCCTTGGTAGACGTATGGTTCCACGTGACCCTGCATCAAAGACCCTTTGAGATCCTTGAAATGGTTATTGAAAATGCTATGGTATGATGTTATGATGTTATGTACAGATATGCGAAGTAAGCAAGTTTATATACAAATAATCATATTCACACAAAGCAGACAAGTCCTTAGGTTTAGGCTTGCACGGAGTTTATAGGTAAGTACCCTCTTAAAGTCTAGTTGGCTCAACCTGCCCTAGAAATAGTAACCGGGTTCTAAGGAGCTCAATATCACTGGATTATTTTCTGTGTTCATTGTTTCAGTTTAGCCACTTTACTGGCGACCGAAATATTCCAAGAAAACAATCCTCAATGAGTGTAGTATCGAGTATCTACCAACTTCGGATTGCACCAAAGTCGGTCATCTCACTACCCCTAATAAGGCCAAGATGGTCAAGTAAGGTTCTAAAGTCAGTTGATGCTTCACGACACCACACTGCGGCCCCGTACTCTCCTTGATTCAACTCAAGGTTACCGGTACCAACCAAAGTGCCACATCAATGTAGCTACTACTTTAACCATGTCGGTATACCCCGCACAGTTCCCTCGCAGTTTATTGCTACATACCTAAAAGGTGCCCCGAAATCCGGGTGTAGGATTTAAAAACAAACCCAAACAAGGAACCAAAAAAGGTAAAGCATACAAGTCAAATAAGATAAGCATGTAAAGGTGATATAAAACCCTAAGGTAACCCCACTTTTAGACAAATCCCCAGCAGAGTCTCCAGTTCTGTGATACGGTGGTAGAACTGACTTGAGGTTTTGCGTTTGTGTTCGCAAATGTTTCGGTTTAGAAAGAGTTGCCACCGACTTTTTATTTTATCCAAAGGAAATGTCAAAAAGCACAGGAAAGACCTTTGATATGTTTTCTTGGGTTCGGGGTAGATTATGAAAAGGGAAGGTGCAAGCACCCTTTTCATCCATGGTTATCCATGGGCTCTTAGTTACTTGTTTAGATCACTTGCTTTTGCTTTTTAATTGTTTGAAATGGTGCTTTGTGTTTGGTTTTGAAAATGTTTTGAAAAGAGGTCATCGTGGTGGCAACCTTTGTAATGATTCTTGTTTGAATATATACAAAGGTGTTTGTCTTTTGAAAAGATGTTTCAATGTTTGAAAGTTTGTTTTGGGGAAATGTTTTAAAATTGTATTGTGAGGTGTGTTTGAAAATAGCAAGGATGTTTTTGCAAGTTTTGATCAAGTAACTAAGAGTTGTCTACCCTATCTACTCAAGAGTCTTTCCTACACATTTTTAACCCTTTTGACAGTGTTTTTTTACCATTGCATTTGGTAAACAACCTTGTATTAGGATGTTAAACGGGACAGGCGCAGGTCATCATATTGACCATGATAGCAATATTGTCAAGTATCTTTAGCAATTTTTGAGGGACTAGATCATTTTGTATAGGCAACCAAGATAGCGTCATCGAGGGACTATGATATTTTTGTTTTTTTTTTGTTTTGCCAAGATACCTAGCATGCATACCATGGTCATTTTAAAGTCAACAAGTGGATGAAACCCTAGGGGTGCACGTGTGAGAAATGTATTGATTTCAAGTTATTTATTCTTGGATGAGGTCATCTAGCGATTGATTTTTGAATCTTGCCATACACGCCTAATTACTACACAGTATTTTGAAAGCAATAAATTGAGGGAATTAAAAGTCTAAGCTATTACAAAAGTATCCGGGAATGGGGTTACAATTATTACAAATGGGGATGAATCTCATAATAATAGCAAAGTCCAAATATTAAAACCAAATTGAATTGTCACGATTCAATACAAAGCTATAACAAATTATGAAATAAAGAAAATCAATAAATTATGAAATGTATGTATTTATTAAAAAGAGATAAATAAAATTTATTCTAAAAGATTAAACATTATTATTATTCTTTCTTTTGTATTTTTATTAATTTTAAGAGGAAAATCTTGAAAAAAAAAAATAAAACAAAATCTTTAGTATTTTGTACTTTTATTTATCAATTAAAAAAGGTTTAAAAGAAAGCAAACTAATTAAATTAAAATTTTTGGTGTTTTTATTATTAGTAACAAATTAAATTTAAAAAAAGTTATAAAAATTAAAAGTAAAAAAATGATTTTATTTTTAGGGTTTAAAAGAAAATGTATGAAAGCATATATTAGTATTTTTTTTTAAAACAAATAAAAATAGGACAAACTAAAGAAAAAGAACATGGGCTTTTAAGAGATTAATGGGCCCAAAGGGAAGCTAATGCTGAAGAAAAAATAAAGAGGAAAAGGGGGGGGGGGGGGGGGGGGGGCGTGTTAGTGTTCGTGTGGGCTTTATGACTTTGGGGCCGGAATTGGCCCAACGCTTAAGTGCATAATTCTGATTAGGGTTTGTGTGCATTTAGGGTTTGTGAACCCAATTCACAGCGGTGCCGCTTCCTTCGTTCTCCCTCTTCATCTCTCTCTCACTCAATCGCTCTAATCTTCCCCTCCCCTCAAGCCGCCGGAGAAACCCTCACTCTCTTCCTAACCATGCTCAAGCGATTATTTCCTAAAAAAAGACGATGTTTTGGGTTTTGAAGTCTGAACGTTTTCTGTTTTCTTTTTGTTTAATATGGTTATTATCTTGTTATTGATCAATTTAATTGCCTCATGAGATGTAGGAAAGGATTTGAAGAGAAACGTACCTTGGGCGTTTTTTCTGGAAAATGGAGATGAAGTAGATTTGAGCTGGGTGCTCCTTGGCGGCCGGGAGCGGGAAGGGGAGAAGTGATGACGGTGAGGCGTGCTTTTTGGTAACTTCTTTCCTTTGATGATGATATTACTTCTGAAACTTTTTTATTGTTGTTGGTTGATGATGACGATTTCTGAAGCTTTATTGATGATTATTGCTTCTTTTCTCTCTCTCAAGTTGAATGATGATAGTGATGTTGACTTCGTTATTTCTTTCCTCTCTCTTGCACTTGAATGATGATGCTTTTTGCTTTCGTTATTTCTTTCCTATCTCTTGCACTTGAATGATGATGCGTGTTGCTTTCGTTATTTCTTTCCTCACTCTTGAACTTGAATGATGATGCTTGTTGCTTTCTGAAACTCTGTTGTTGATGATGATTGTTGATGTTGTGTCTGAAACTTTATTGGTATGTTTAGATTTTGTTGATGATGATTGTTTCTGAAACTTGGTTTGGTTGATGGTTTTTGTTGAAACTTTGTTTGTTGGTAGTTGATGATGATTAAACTGAGACTTTGTTTGATCTTGTAAGTTTGAGTTGTTGGAAATGGCTTTTTGTTAGCTTGCCAAAATGTTGAGTTTGTAGGCTTTGATTCAGAAGATCTGGAAACTGATTGTTGGGCTTTGCTTGACAGTTTTTGGTGGAATGAGTTCCCTTTTTAACTATTTGAAGGTTTTGTGATTTTTTGGCTTGGCTGTTGTTACAGTTGCAGCTTGGTTTGGAAATTTTTGTGAAATATTTTGCAGCTTGTTGGTTTTTTTGTGAGCTATAAGTTTTTATGTATCATCTTGAAGGCTTTTGCAGGTTTGGGGTATTATGCAGGTTGGGCTGTTTGTTTGGTTTTTCTGGTTTTTTATGACAGGTTTTTGAGATTTGAAACTGTCATACAGTTTTGTGTTTTGGGTACAGTTGTGAATGTTTTTGGTTCAAAGGTTTACAGTTTGGCAATCTTGGGAACTGTTAGGGAGTATTTATTATAGTTTGTTTGAACTGCTATGCAGGTTTGGACTATTTATTTGGTTAGGAAGTTTGGTTCGGTTAACAGGTTTGGGGTTTGTTAGGAAGTGTTTTGGAGATTGGTCATTTTGGCCTGTTTCTTGAAACTGTTATGCAGTTTTGTGGTTTGTGCAATGTTTGCACAGGTTTGGAAATTTGATAACAGGTTTTCTTACATTTTGGTTAGCAGGCTGGTTCTGCTAATAGGTTTGGGAGAGTTGTGCCAGTTTTTTGGTATGTTTTGCAGTTGGTTGGCCTTTTGTGAGCTACAGGGTTTTTAACTGTTATGCAGTTTTGGCTGTGTGTTTGAATTGCTAGCAGGTTTTGATATTTGTTGCAGTTTTGACAAAAATGTTCTTGTTTCCTTTTCTTCCAGCTTGATAGTCTTATATCTAGTTGCTTGTGACAGATTTTTAACCAAACTGTACACTCTCATCAAAAAGGTGATATCTCTCCTCTCTCTCCTCTCTCCCTGATAAAGCAATTTTCTTTTCCACTTTTCTGAAAAGTTTACCTAAATCCCTGGAAAATGATGAAAAAGCTGTGAAACAAGCCTTTTGCTTGTTATTTGGTTTACCCCCTGCTTTGTACTTTTGGCCTGCTGTGTTGTACTTGTCTGTTGCATTGCTTGTGCTGCCTGTCTTAGTTACTTGCATCCTGTTTAGCCTTGTGACATTTGCTGCTATGCTGCCTGCCTTAGTTGCTTGCTATGCTGCATTGTACTTTGTTTGCATTTGGTTTGGTTTGCTTGATAGTTTGGCCTTGTTGCAATGTTTAGTTTGCTTGACAATTTGGCCTTGTTGCAATGTTACTGTCTTGCTGCAATGTTTGGTTTTGCGCGCCTGCTATGTTGCTTGCTTGTTTGAAACTATGTTTTCAGTTTGGCGCCTTGTGCTTTGCCTTTGAATAATTCTGCTTTTTCATTCTTCAACTTGCATTTTTATTTTTCTCTTTGTGAACCAAGAAGAGCAATCTTCTTGTGATTTGCAAAGAGGAAAATAAAAACGTGATGAAAAATAGCCCTCTGATTCCTAACGGAAAACTTTAATGATGAAAAATTTTCTTTCTTTTTGTTTGAAAATTCTTGCTTGATGCTCAATCAACTGTGCTAATCCTTTTTTGTCTTTCTTTCATGTGAGCGCAAATTGGAAGGTGGCAAAACAGAGAAAGCAAGAAATTCTTTGTGGCGAGCTTGGGAGCAATGGAGCAATGGAAGCTTAGGCTTAGATTTGTAACTTAGAGAGATTTTTCATTCGTTGTAATAATTTATTTTTTTAAGTACTATAACTTGTAAAACCTACAGCATTCGAATAATAAATTATTTTTGTACCAACATCTGAAATAAATGAAAAAGTCTTTGTGAGATAATCTGATATCCAATAAAAATCTTCTATTGTCAATAACTTGCAATTCTCTCCTCAAGTCTTCACTGATTCTTTAAGACTCCTGATTAAAATAACTGAAACTGCATTCTAATATTTCCAATACAGATAACTTAAGCTTTAAGTAATCAAAAAATTTTGTAATCTCATAACCTTGCAACAGTATTCCAATCACAATACGCACTGTGTATTCTAATAAACAAGCAAACGTTTCATTCCATTAACAAGCAAATGTCTCAACAGACGCACGTTATCTGGTTAACCTGGATCAGACAAAAATTGAATGTTCCAGATGACAGTCTCAGCTCTCATTTCTTGTCCCAGATAAACAGGCCTTGAGAACAACCAGTAATCTTTCAGTAAGCTTAAAAAAGCGTGAAAACATGTGGCAGTTAATTGAATTTCTGAGAATTCAGTTTCTTCTGAGAAATGCAAGAGAAACCCTAATTCTTGATCTACTGCCAAAGAAAAGTCTGTCTGATCGATTCCTGAGCCAATCTTGAAAATCTGAGAAAACCCTAGGGTTGTAATTTCTTGTGAAAAATGGGAGGGCAAATTTTGGGGTACAACAGAAACTCCATTCCAACTAGCTACGTCATCCTCGTCAAAATCAGAGAGCCCTCCAGATAAATTGAAGCCCCTCTTGATAAAGAGATGAACGACATAACATTAAGGGAGGAGCTTGACCTTGTCGAGGAAATCCGAACAGGAAAGGCCTTACGAGAAGCCTTTCTCAAACAAAAAATTGCAATACGATATGACAACAAAGTCATACGGCGTGAATTTAAAGTCTGCAGCTTAGTCCTAAAGAGAGATCACAAAAAGTCTCGTGAAGGCAAGCTCGCCGCAAAATCAGAAGTTCCATATTGTGGCCATGCTAAAACGGGGAACGGGGCCTACCATTTAGAAAACCTACACAGCGAACAACTCGCTCGACCTTGGAACACAAAAAAAATGAAGCAATATTACAGTTAAGGCACAAATACAGTCGACGTGCTTTGCCGAAACGACGAACACAGTTTTCCCGACCATATGTGCATGCCTAGGTAAAATCATGGCACCTCAAATTAAAAAAAAAAGGCAAGTTTCCACTCTTTTAACCAACAGATTCTTATCCCGACGGGGAAAACTCAAAAGAGCTCCACTATTGTCATACCATGATGGCAGACACCCAGCTCGTGATGGGAAGTTCACGCTGCCGAGCTCGTGTCTCAAATGAGTCCTGAGTTCCGGCCCATGACCGAAAACTACCTTGGTCGTTCGACCAGTCTCCCCACACTGGAGAACCCGAATAATAACGAGAAAATCCCTCAAAAACTCTTAATCATAATAAATCGTCTCAAGCATAAAGACATACGAACATCCAAAACTTAGCGAAAGTAATAACTCGTGCACAAACAAAATTAAATACTGAAATATTGCAGATTAAAACAAACGACCACCACGGTCAGAAAAATATAAAGATACAGCCATAAAGGCCATTATTGTCAGAAAATTTACATAAAGGGAGCCCAAGGCCCCCATCTAAAGAAATGAATAAGTTGCCACGAGGACCAGGATTTTCTGAGAATTACATAAAAACGGACAAAGCCCCCAAAACAAATTACAACAAAAACAGAACGCAGGCCGAATAAAACAAAGAAATAACAAGCTCCAATTAACTGACGGGTTGAGGCTTCTCTTCAGTCTAAGGGGGCGCTTCATTATCGGGTTGTGGTTGCACAGGCACCCCTGGAAAATCGGCCGCATAACCTTTGGCCGCCAGAAGAAAGTCGAGGATAACCATTTGGCAATCCACTATGCGGTGGAAGAAGCAAGTCCCCATTATGACGATGTCGACCCCTGGGTTCACAAGGAGAATTTGGTCCACTACATTCTTAAAACCATCTTCAGCAGCCACAAGAGCATCATCGTCATCCTGTTGAATGCAAGCGACCAGCTCATCCCTGGTCGTCATCGCTTTGACATCCTCTGGCTCCTCCTCGTCAGGGGCCGTGACGGAATTAAGCCCCCTCACCTCTTCCTCGACAGTTTTCTTCTCAACCACCCAAACATCCTTTTCCTCGGACAAGACCTTCTTCGCCTTCTCCATTTCCTCTAGGTCAGCCCTCGACTTCTTCAACCTCTCATTAAGAGTCTTGATCGCCTCACGAACTTTCCTCAACTCCAGCTCCTCAGTGCTCCCCTCCTCGGTATGGATCACTACCGCACCTAGGATTTTCATCAGAGCAGCAGTGTTCTGAGTCAGCAGAGCCCTCTTGCTCGGACGATCCATTTCCCCATATAACAGGGACTCTACCCGGTGGACCTCCAAGGAACCTCCTTCAAAGAGAGTCTTATTATGAAATCAGGGGGGACCTTGAATTTCCTAAGACCTTGCTCCCCGGTCAGATCTATCAGGTCATCTGAATAGTGTCTCTTGGACCTCGAGCTCACTGGAAGAGGAGAAGTCTTCCCAGTAATTGGGCCCGACGGAAAGGTCCCCGACCCTGTTGGAGGCGCACAAGGTCCATCAACACCCAAAATTCTCTTGGCAATCCCAAGTATTTTCCTTCCATCCCTAAAAAATCCAAAAAATCTCAGTCGACTCGATCTGAGGTTGTCTCAGAAAAGGCCACTTCTGCCACTGCGCCTGCTCCAGTGGTAGAAAAAGAACAAGTTTTGCAGTCTGCACCAACTCGACCAGAGAGCATTAACTCTAGTCCTGAAGGAGACCATCAGGTACCTTTTTCTTCAGAGACTCTTTATCTTAGGAATTGTTTGTCCTTTTTATGATTCTATTCTTAGTTGCCTTTATTGTTTCAGCGACTGGTCGTTAAACCTAAAAAACGCCCCACCAAGATTGTCTTGAAATTTTCCAAGACCAAAAAGAAACCAATTATTATCTTGACTGATAGTGAGCCTTCTCAGAGCAACCTCAACTCTCCTATCACTCAAGGTACTTCTAAATATTCTCTCATCAGTGAAGGATTGGGGGAAGACACCAATAATGACAGTCTGGGGGAGAATACTAGAGATGATGGCCTAAAGGGTCCTAAACAAGCTGTTGTTGTTGACGTCACCATAACTACCAACCAAAATCCATTCCAAACAGAAGAAGTGACTCCTTAGGAAACTTCCTATGTTGGCACCATTTTGAACCTCCTAATGTGATTCCTACAACCACCACCATGTCACCCCAACAATTTGTTGCTCTAAGGTAAAATAGCTCCTTTGAGTACTTGAAATATTTGGTGAGCGTTAGGAATCGTTCGAATGATGGAGGCTCCAGCATTTCTACTGCATCTGGAGGCATCTCTTCTCTTGAGACTCAAGAAGAAGTTCTTAACCATCTCAAAACCATGCTCTTCCATGTTGATTTGATCACCCATTTGGAGGTGTACCCTTCTGATGGTACTAAGATTAAAGAAATGTTGAAGAAAGTTGACGTTCAAGATGATTCTCCTTTAGTCCTAAAATTTGTAGTTGAAGCATCTACCTTCCTTAACCCGATTTTGGTCGATTTGGCCGAAAAGAAAGAGACCCAGGAAAAACTTCTTCCTAAGGAGAAATAACGCATTGTTGAATTGGCTTTTGTGAACTCTTCCATGGTTGCTAGTGAAGGATTAATGGAAGATCTTGACAAATAAAGAGGATACTTCAACACTAGGGCCACAAATATCTCTCAATGGCAACAGCAGATCATGGTGTTGAAGCGACAAATTGAAAGGCTGGAGAAGAAAATTGATGAGGCAAAGACTTTGCAAGCTGTTGGGTTTCACACAGCTGAACAAGCATTGAATAATGAAGCTCTTGTTGGGGTCGCTCACCTGGAGCGTCTTGGCGTGTTGGATATTGAACTGGCCAACCTTGACACATTTATCTCGTTAAATAATGCTCGCCTGGTACTTGCTCGAGAATTCAATATAACCCTCGAGAATTATGTGCCTTTTTAGCCGTTTCAATTTCACATGTACTCTGAATTCGTTCTTTCCATAGTTTTTTATAATGCTTAATTTACACTCCAGGTCTCTTGGTGGCCTCTTCATTATGCAATGAATTTTATCCTTTGTTTATTATAATTTCTTGCAACATAGGCCTATACCTCTTTAAGTATTTGCCATTTACTCGTAGTATTTGACCTTCCGGTGTGAGCTCCTCAATCTCATAAGCATTGTTAGAAAAAAATTGCACTACTTGAAGTGGTCCTTCCCAATTTAGTGACCATTTTTCCAGGAATCTATCCCTTTTATCCATAGGCAGGATCACTTTCCAAACCATATCTCCAAAGACAAATGCCTTTCGTTCACCCTTTTATTATAGGCCCTTGCTACTTGTTCTTTCTGCCTAAACAAAGTATCTAATGCCGCTAGCCTATGTTCTTCAACATCTACCAACGTGTCATACATCATTCCCCAGTAATATTCAGTAGGAATATCTGATTTCCTTTGCACTCTCACTGATTACAGATGAATCTCTAGAGGCAATACTGCTTTGTGCCTATAAACTAAGTTGAAAGGCGTTGCGTTAGTTGACTCCTTTGGCGAGTTTTGACATGCCCACAATGCTTGGCCTAGAGATGTATGCCAGCTTCTAGGCTTTTGGCCAATATGTTTTTTATCAAACTTATAATGACTTTGTTTGCTGCTTTGACTTGCCCATTTTCCTGGGAAAAATATGGCGTTGATGTTAACTGTTTGAACCCCATTTTTGCAACGAACTCAGTTACCTTTCGACTTATGGCCACTATTCCTTGGTTCATTTTTATAGTTTATGGTACTCCAAACCTATGTATGATTTGATTTTGAATAAAGGCCATTACTTCCTCTTGATCTACTTTAACCAAAGTGACGGCCTCTACCCTTTTTGAAAAATAATCAATACCCACTAAGATGTACCTATGGCCTTTCGATGTGGAATAATTGATTTCTCCTATAATATCCAAAGCCCATCCCCTGAAAGGCCGAGGTTTGATAACATAATGTAATTCACTAGCTGGTACATGTTGAATTCCAGAATGTTTTTGGCATTCTTGACAACTTTTGGCGAACTCAATGCAATTTTTTTAACATGGTTGGCCAATATACTCCTATTTGACACAATAACCATTTCATTTTTTTCTGCCTGATGCGTACCACAAGCTCCACAATGTACTTCAAATGTTTCCACATATGCTTTTTTTTCTCCTAAGAATTTTAGCAGTACTCCTTTAGGCGTTTTCCTGAACAATTCTTTTCACATTAATCTATAACTTAACGCCTTGTACTTAACTTTACGCTTTGTCGTCCCAACTGGATTATGTAAGTAGTAGACTATAGGTTTCCTCTAATCATTCTCATCTGTTGTACCCCAAAATTTTCCCTCTCATTTATCAAGAATTTGCTCACAAGATCTCCTTTGGCTCAAGACTGCACTAGGGTTGATCAGCTCAAGACACCTCCTTAAACACTGATGACCAAAATTAGGGTTTGAGATTGCACAAGGGTATTTGAACTTTCAATGCCGTATATAAATTTCATAGATCATTATGGAACCTCAAGATTACTCATGTCAAGTTTCAAGCTTTGGATCACACTTTTGCTCAGTCAATTAGGCAGTTGACCTAAAAATCAGTTGTATTGGGGAAAAAGTCAATTGTGGCCAGTTTACAGTCAAACTTCATAATTTTTTATCCACAACAACATTTTAAACTCATATGTATCATTTGATCAAGTTTGTATCACAATTCCTCAAGAAATTTGATCAAATCTTCAAATGGGCAAAATGGTCAAAATTAGGGTTTTGATTGGGAAAGGGAAATTTCTGATTTTTGACCTAGAAAATGATCAATGGGTTTAAGGAATGATCTCAAGATCCCAATTGCATCATTTTTACCTAATGACATGGATCAAAACAATGCTCAAGCCCAATGGATTGATAGATGAATTTTCAATCAACTGATCAAAAGTCAACTGTATACTGAAAAGTCAAACTTTGACTTTTTGATCAAAATAAAATGTCAAAGATCACAATTCATCAAAGCATGTCAAAATATGAAACTTATTCATCAAGAAATCAAAAATTCAAGATTTCATTTTGAAAAGTTAAAATTTCTAAATTTAGAAATTTTTCGATGTGTTGGAAATTTCTTATTTTTTCACAACTTTGAGAAAACATTTCACCATGATGCAAGATGATTCAAAAGAAACTTTCAACACGAAAGTTGTAGATCTCCATGAAATCTACAACATTTCTTTACATAACTCCTTCCAAAAGTGCTTGGATCTCAAGTTATAATTTTAAGAACATATGGTCATGAAACAAAACACTTAGTGAAATTTTGCCCTAATTTGGTCAGGATTTTTACCTAACTTCATGGCACTTTTTCGTATATTTCGAAAGAGAATTTTCAAAATTGATTCAAATAGGGGTTGTAGAGCACATTACAAGCTTTCCAAAATGTCCAAGAACTCTTTGAGATCATTTTTGAGTAGGGAGAATCAAAGAGATGAAGTTAGGGTTTTCAAACTTGAATTACAAGTCATTTTGTGATGAACAAGATTCAAAATTCAAACTTATGCTGCATAAACTCTACTTTGCAGGCCTCAAACTTTTTAGGCACTCCATAATTAATTGCTTTCACAGCTGTTAGAGGTCTCAATTCAAGAATTCAATGCAAGGTCATGCTTTATATCCATTTTGGGAAGAAAGTGCACAATGCCATTTTGATAAAGTAGTTGTTTGCATAAAACTTGTTCTTGAGCCTTGCAATTGCTTTCTTCTGGTCATACAAGTCTCATAACTCAAGAGAAGCTTTTCTAGACACTTACAATTACTCAGCTCATGCTTGTACTTCCTCTTGAAACTTGTTTTCCCATTTTTCTTGAAAATCAAGTAACCTAGCAATTAGCTTGTAACGTATACTTATGACTATCCAAAGCACTCAAGACCTTTTGCTTATACATACACAAGTCATTTGCCGCAAATCACACGCATGCTTAAGCCCTGAAAACACCAAGAACTCATAAACACCAAAAACACTCAAAGCTTGCCATTTCTGAGTTTTGAATCCAATCTCCAAATCTACTCGTTCGTTTCTTGGCCTTTTACTTTCAAAAGCTTCTAAATAACATACACAAACAATTCCAACACCTGCAACACCACTGTAACACCTCCATCATCATCCACCATTTTCAAAAACAGCACCTTGCACCTTGACTTCTCCAGAACTCCTCAGGCACTTTCATCTTAAGTTAAGGATCACATTAGCTTCCTGGGAACTTAAGGAAGTTAACCCAATCATTGGAACTCACTAAAAGCTACTCAAATTCCAAACACGATACCCTCTTACAAGGTAAGTTTTCTGACTTTTGAACTCTTCATACATGCATCATTAATGGTTTATTTGTGAATGAAAAATGTAGATATCATTGCCCTAAAGCTAACCATGTCCATAGTTTTCATTTATATTGCTTGAGTTTAGAGAATTTTAGGATTGAAGTTTCTGAAATTTTTAGGGTTCAGATTGGGGCCATTAAAATTCATGTTTGTCTTTGATCTATAATTTTATTGCTTTGCATTTCTGAAATCGTGAGGAAATTTGCTACATGATTCATGTTTACATTTTTGCAAATGGATGAGAGATGAACAAGATGCAGGTGCTCTGGCTGAGCGTGAGGTTGAAGATGAATTTCAGGCCATGGACTTGTTTACTATCATATATTGATGGTTTGATTTATATAAATGGATGTATAGCCACCCCAGTGGTAGAAGCGCGTGTCTATGACTATAGGGACCTGGGTTCGAGCCCAGTGGTACCCTTTTTACTTGTTTTCTCACATTTTTCATATTTTTGTCATTTGTTTGCAGCGCTGGGCTTCATCCCTTGGGCCTTATTTTTTTTCTTACTACTGACCCCCCTTGCTGGCTATCACACCCCTGGCCCATTTTATTTTCTTTTTCTCAAATTTTATTTATTTGTTTTCTTAAATATTTTATCTAATATTAAAAAAATCAGAAGAAAAAAATATAAAAACATTAGATTTATATTTTGACATAGTTTATTTATTTTTTACACAAAAAAATATATTATTTAATCATTACTTTATTTATTTTACTAATAGGCTTGTAAATTTAATTAAAAAAACTAGGATTTTAGTTATTTTCTTTTACATAATTTAAATATTTTATTTTAAAATGTAAAAAGACCAAAAATATTTTATAATACTATAAATTATTTTTAAGACAAAAATATCAAAAATATTCTTCTTATAAACTTATTTTCTTTTTTAATCAATTAATATATTAGGGTTTTATTTAAATTCTTTTCCTAGTAAGTTTAGGTTTTACTTTTTACTAATTTACTTAATTATTTTTCTTTTAGTTAATTAGGTTAAAACAAAACCCCTTTTCCCTAAAAAATCCAAATAAACATCCATTTTCTTTACATTTACATTCTTGTATATTCATTTTTTGTACATTATTTATTCAATTCTTGTACAAATTCAATATGGTTGTAATAGATAATTAGGTTTATTTTCTATCAATCCCCATTTATAATTTATACACCCCCTTCAACAAGTATTGTAATAGCGTAGTAATTTTAAATTCCGCAATTTATCGATTTATATACAAATGCTAGTAATTAGGGTTTGTATGGAAAGACTAAAACCAATCAATTAGAAAACCCTAATAAAAGACAAAACCAAGCATGAAAAAATAATACACTTGCACACAAGCACCCTTAGGGTAAAATCCACTTGGTTGCCTTACAAAATGGCCATATTATGCATGTGAGGTATCTTAGCAAAAATAAGCAAAATATAAGATCATAGCCCCTCGATGACGCTATCTATGTTGCCTTTCAAATGATCTTAGTCCCTAAAATAGAATGCTAAGATACCTTGTAACATTGCTAATCATGATTATACGATGATCCACGTTCATCCTGTTTACATCCAAAGATAGGGTTACTTATCAAATCAATGGTAAGATAACAATGTCAAAGGAAAAAGGAAATGAACATGAAATACTTTTGAGTAGGTAGAATGCTCCTAATTACTTTCTCTATTTCAAAACAAAACATCCTTGTTATTTTCAAAACAACCACCTACACTTTCAAAACATCTTACAAACTTGAAAACATTTTCAAAAGATCAACATCTTTGTATACATTCTTACGAATGAGAATCATTACAAAGTTCGCCTAAACAATGGCCTCTTTACAAAATACTTTCAAAAAACCATATAAAGCACAATTTCAAACAAAAGCAAGTTGATCTAGCAAGTAACTAAGAGCCCATGAAAAACCATGGATGAAAAGGGTGTTAATACCTTCCCTTTTCATAATCTACCCCCCGAACTCAAGAAATAATCTCAAAGGTATTTCATGTGCTTTTTCACCTTTCCTTTTAGATAAAAGAAAATTCGGTGGCGACTCTTGCTAACCGCAATATTTACGATCAAACGCAAAACACCCAAGTAAGTTCTCCCATCGTATCACATCATCTAAGGTATCAATGGCCAAAACTTCTTCTACCACTTCAAATTTTCCAAAATAATCATAATTCGAGAGATCAGGGATCACTTCATCCGTTGCCCCCCAAGTTTTTGTCATTTGCGTGTTCTTAAACGATAATTTATCTTCTACCTCAATGAATTCGTCTATGCTCTCTTCAGATATCTCATATCCAGACTTTAATTGGGCCATGTCGTTATCCTCTTGGTTGTCAATATGCTTCACATGACTAATCGAAACATTATCAAATTTCTAAAGTAATGACAATGCTTTGGCCACATACATTACCAGATGATCCTTAACGCATTTGTATTCTTTGGTCAATTATTTCACCACTAACTCTAAATCTCCTTTGATGTCAATGACTTTGATTCCAACATCTAACATAATTTGAAGTCCAATTATTAAGCCTTCATATTCAGCCTCATTATTAAAGCATTTGCCTTTAATTTTATAACAAAATCTAGTTGGAGCTCCATCAGGTGATAAAATAAAGATCCTTACTCCAGTTCCTTGTTTATAATTAGAACCATCAAAATAGCATTGCTAAGACTTATTACTTATATAGGCTTCATTGATGTCGACCTCTGAATGGTCAACTATAAAGTCTGCAATAATTTTCCCTTTGACTGCTTTTAAAGGAACATATGTTGAGGAGTATTTAGTTAATGCTAGTGCCCATTTCCCAATTCGACTGTGCAAGATAGGTTTAGATAACATATTCTTAATTACATCAAAATGAGAATAAATAGAAACTTCAACTTGTTTTATAGAATGCTTGAGTTTAGTACATGAAAAATATAAACATAAACATAGTTTTTCAATTGCATTATATCTAGTCTCAGCATCATTTAACACTCGACTGAGGTAATAAATGGCTCTTTCGATCCCATTCTTATCTTCCTGGGCTATCATGCTTCCCAATGTCGACTCTGACGCAACAATGTAAAGTTTCATGCCTTTGTTTCTATTTGGGGGTGCTAAGATTGGAGGCTTCACCAAGTAGTCTTTCAAACGGTCAAAGGCCTCTTGGTGTTCTCTTTCTCACGTGAACTCAGACTCTTTGCTTAGTTTTAACAAAGGAGAGAACGCTAAAGTTTTTCCACTCATGTTTGATATGAATCGTCTCAAGAAGTTTATCTTTCCCAACAAAGATTGAAGCTCTTTCTTTAATCTCTATACCCTTCTTGTGTACTACAAAACCTATAAAATATCCTGCACGAACACAAAAAGCACATTTTAATGGATTCATTTTTAATCCATATTCCCTCATTCTAACAAAAGACTGTCGAGGGTGGTCTAGATGACCAGCTCCTGAGGATGATTTGACTAATGTCATCAATGTACACCTGCATGAAGGTGTCTATGAAATTATGAAACATTGAGTTCATTGCTCTTTAATAAGTAGCCCAACATTTTTCAAACCAAAAGTCATGACTACCGACTCGTATATGCCTAGTTCCCTAGGGCATCGAAACGCAGTTTTGTGGGTATCCTCTTCAGCGATGAAAATTTGGTTGTAGCCTGAATATCCATCCAAAAGACTTAAATATTCATATCGTATGGTCGAATTGACCAGCACTTCTGCCACAAGCATTGGATATTCGTCTTTTGGAGTGGCTTTATTTAAATCCCTAAAATCTATACAAATTCTTAAAGTTCCATTTTTCTTCACCACATGGACTATATTAGCTAACCATTCAACATACCTGGATGTCCTAATGAATCTGCTCTTCAAAAACTGTTCGGTCTCTATTTTGATTTTGGATAACACTTCTGGCGCGAACCTCATTGGCATTTATTTTACTATTCACTTGCATGGATTTATATGTAGTCTAATTTCCACCATCTCCCTGCTCAAACCAGGCATCTCATTATAATCCAATGCAAAGCAATCTCTGAATTCTTTAAGTAGTTTTATTACTTGATCCTTCATCTTATTGTCGATCTTAGTGTTGATGTATGTAATTCGCCTAATCGTGCCATCACCAGATGGACTTCCTCCAATGGATCTTGTGCTTGTATCTTTAGAATATTCTATCTTGGTTCTTTTTCAAACCCCAAAGGCTCTTCTTCATATATGAAGTCAAGCCTCTGACTTTCTAAAGTTGTTGTTTGGATTGGTTCTCCAAGCTTTTCCACCATAATGGCTTCAAGCCTCATATTTGAAACATTTACAACCTCTAAAGCCGAATTTATTATGCTTTCAGCCATATAGGCCAAAATCCTTGCCAGAGCATTCGACTCAAGCATCATTATGAGTTTATTTTTCCAACCCTGTGGGTTCAAACTCCCCTTCTGTAGTTGGATATGTATCCACCTTTTCTTGGTCCCAAATGAAACCATGAGTAGGGTGTAGGGTTAGAAACTTGATCACATCAGGATGTGACTTGAGCACTGCATCTTCAGGATCGCACGAAGGTATGGTAGCTAAGGCTTTGTCAAAATTCTTCCTATGACCATACCCACATCAAAAATAAAATAAATGTGATCTTCCTCAATGTTCTCCATGATCCCATCTTGACGCCATATGGACAAGTGTTGATGCATAGTCGATGGTACTGCTCCAATGCCATGTATCCACTCACACCCTAGCAACAACTTGTAGTTTACTTGAATAAAGCCTAGTATGTGACTTGTTTTCCCTTCATAGTTTGACAAAACCATGTTATGTGTTTTGAGGTTAGTGCCGAACTTGCCAATCCTTTTCAATAATGATTGTGGCATCAAGTTCATAGCAGCACCACCATCAATGTACACTTTGTTCACAGGGAAACCATCAACTTTAGCCCTTATAAACAAAGGCTTAATATGGTACATCATATCAGATGTAGGCTTCTCAAACATTGTCTGTTGTTCTTCGACCACCCCATTATTCATGACATATTAGCATAGAGGTTTCTGGCCCCTGACTCTTCGCACATGGCTTCCTTTTTGTCTCAGATTCCTTTGACGCGAAACTACACTCATTAGGAAGGATCGCACAATATTACAATGAATAATCAAACCATCTTCTGAGCTATCTTCAAATTCGTCAGATATTTGACCGTTCATGTTATCATCACCAGGATTTTTAACTTTTATCAGCGGTGCACTCACAACCGGCATCAATGACATCTCTTTTGTTGGTCGATGGTGCACTTCTTTCTGAACGCTCTCACCCTTTGATGGAGAAACTTTTAATGTCGCTTCTCTTGCAGATTTTTTGTTTCTCTGAAACCTTCTCCACTGAGTCTTTGTCATATGATTTTTCCCTATGTATGTGGGAGGAACATTGTTATACCCCAAAATTTGCCCTCCCATATTCCTCAAGAAATTGCCAAGCCAAGCTAGAAAATTCCCCAAGGGTTGTGCAGTGCAACAGTCTCCCATGCAGTCAAAACTAGGGTTTGGGTTCTGATCAAGAAAATGAAGTGTTCAAAGGCTCAATCAAGTCTCATATGCTTACAAACATGGTCAAACATCCTCATATCAAGTTTCAAGGCATTCAGCTCAAAATTGCACAGTCAAAACCCTAAATTGCACTACAGTCAACTGTAAGGGCAAAATGGTCATTTGACAGTCAAAAGTTCAAATTTTTAGTCAACATATCATTTTGAAGCCACAAACATCATTTGATCAATGCTTGATCATGACTCTCAAAATTTGGCTCAGAAATCATCAAAGATGCAAAAGTTGCTATATTTGGACAGCTGAAAAAGTCAACTGAAATTGACCAGGGCATAACTTTCACATGGATTATCAGAAAAATTCCATCCAAAGCTCATTTTGAAGAGAAAGACATTTCCTACAACTCATCTTCATACTTCAAGTCCAAGAAATGCTCTCACAAAAAGTTATCAATTTCAACATTACAGGTCATTTTCAAAAGTCAACAAAAAGGGACTTTAAGTCAAAGACCATAACTTGAGATTGGTAAATCAAAATGACATGGGACCAAAGGCATTGGTTAGAGGACTCAAAGACCTTTCCAAAATGTCCAAGAACATGTGAAAAGCTTAAAAATTGAGCAAGTTATGCCTTGTAGAAGTTGGGAAATTTTTGTGAAATGGCAAAAGTCAACTATCCTTGAAAATCAAATTTTTGACAAAAGGGCCCCATTTTTTCCACTTGGTTCATCCTTGTCATGCCACACACGTGTCCCATGGTTAATTTCAAGACCAAATATTGATTTTTTTATTTTATTTAATTTTTGATGATTTAATTCATTTTAATTCTTTGAAAATTCAAATAAAATCTAAAAACCAATGGAATAGTGTCGTGTGAACTTGGACAATTTCTATGTATCATGAACCAACTCAAGAAATCAGGCTAGGGTTCATTTGCACACTAGGTCTAGGTTTTGGCTAAAAAGGAGGAAAAATGGTTAAGAGTGAAAACCCTAAGACCAATTCTCTCACAAGCATGAATTAAGGCCAAAGAGTAAGCCAATTCCATTCCATGATCATCACTGAGTCAAACCCTAGGCCTAAGAGATCATAAGAGGCGCCCAAACAAGCTTTGGCATTTTGAAAATTTCTCCTTAAAACAAAAATCTGAAATCAGTGCTAGAGGATTTTTCAAGGCTTGATTCATATACCATTAGCATCCTGAGGCAATTCTGAACGCATCTCAATCACTAGCATCAACCAAAACACCTTGAAACGGTAGCTACAAGTCCAACTGTGAAGCAAAAAATTTCAAATCGCATAGCATAATTCAAGCATTTTCTTTCATTTTTATCTATGTATTCATGATCACAATGATGTTTCTGAGCTAACCATGGTGTTTAATTTCATTTTTGTTGAGCATACGAGATTCTACCATTTTCGAATATTAGGGTTACAGTTTTTTTAATTTAGGGGTTTTCAGTCCAGGAACAATTAGCCCATGAAAGTCACACCATTACATTCCAGGCATCTGGACGAAGAGAATGAGATGCTCGCGATTAATTTCTGATTCACGTAGCTCTATTCGTTATTTCTCCAAAAGTCCCCTAACACCACACTTGCAAAACCGTGGCCATACACTTTTGTTTACAGGGACGTGAAGAAGATGAAGATGTGGCACGCTGTAATTCGTCCATTCAAAATTCGCGCGTTTCAGCCACTAGCGTGTTGCTTTTATTTTATATGATTTATTTATGTATTATATATCAAAGTGATTAACTGGCACAGATGGCAAGCGAGCGCGTGATTAATGCATAAGACCTGGGTTCGATTCCCAGGTCTACTTTACTTCAATATTCTTTTTCAATATGTGTTCAGGTGTGGATATGACGTTATGGACTACCGTGTACTCACCAGATCAGGCCAGCCACGTCACTTAGTGGGTTCAGATCAAGGGTTGCGTGCTAGGGAATACCATGAGGACAAGTCAACAGGCGTGCATGTGATTGGAAAGGTCAACAAAATTCAAAGCAAATGGGCCAGGCTTTTCAAATCTACACCCCCCTGGTTTGCCTTATTGTTTTATTTTTTTTTCTTTCTTTAATTTTCCTTTTTATTTCTTTTATTTGCTATTTATTTAGTTATTTATTTTTTTTTAACAAAATATAAAAAACATTCAAAAATCAGAAAAGGCCAAAAAATATAATTTTTTATTTAATTATTTTCTAAATAAATCTTTGTAATTATTTAGTTTTAATTAGGTTTTCAAATTTAATTCTTTTAATAACAAAAAATCCAAAAAAATAGAATTTAGGTTTACTAACTTTTTATTTTCTTTTTTTAATTTTCCCTTTTTTTTAGAATAATAATATAATTTATTTATTTTCATAAATTAAAAAATGTACATAAATTAATTTAGAATTAGATTAGGTTAAAAGTTAAAATTTTCATAATAAACTTAAAAAATAATAGAATTAGGTCTAATATTTAATTTAATTTCAATTAATTTTTCTTTTTTCTTTTAAATCTAAAAAAACACAAAAAATACCATTTTTCATTTAATTTTAATTTTAGATTACTTAATTATTTTAATTCCTTTAAAGGGTTCAACGCCCTCGCATTTGATTATTTTCTTTTTTCGCGCGTTTCATTTCTTTTGTGAATATAATGTACTTGTACCAAAGCCATGTAATAGCTATTAGACATTTCTTTTCTGCAATTTATTTTAAAACGGGTCTGGATTAATTTGGCGTTGTAGACCCTCGCCCTTTGTAATAGCGTAGGACTTTTATCTTTTCCGCACTTTAAATTCCCGCACTTTTAACTGTTAAACAATAACATGAAAGAATGAATGCCCAAAAATAAAATCGAATCGTTAGATCACCAATGCATGACAAGACAAACAATAAACTGAAAATGACACACAATTCACACACCACCCCTAGGGTACGCCTCACTGTTGCCTTTCGAAAGGTGATCATCGAGTAGAGGATATTTTAGTAAGTCCTTGTGTCCATTGATCAAGTTGCCTAAAACAAAGTTGCCTCGGAATAAAAGATCAATGGCATAAGGGTAGCTTCTAAGGTGTCTTCCCATTGCTCTGGTGATCACCATGTCCCTACAAACCCGAATTGACCCGAACACCTCCAACGGTGGTGCTACCTACCTCTCAATGGTGGGATGGCACTACTTTAAAGGACATTTACACAGACGAATTCCTTAGGGTAGGTAGGTTCTCAAGGATACTTGCTCTAATTTCAAACAAATCAAAATACTTTTCACACCAACACACTTTCAAAAAACTTTCAAAACAAACTTTTCAAACACTCTGACGTACGAGTTAAACTGAAACTTTTCAAAGAATATTTTGAAACCCACATTGAAAAGCAAGCAAACATTTTGAAAACACATTGAGCAAGTACCTAAGAGCCCATGGATAACCATGGATAGAAAGGGTGCTAACACCTTCCCTTTCTATAACCTACCTCCCGAACCGAGAGCAATCTCTTTAAAGGAATTTTTCTGTGCTTTTGTCCTTTCCATTTGGAGAAAATAAAAGACGGTGGCGACTCTTGCTTCCGCGACATTTTCGCGAACCAGCTTTAAAACAGTCAGTTCCAGATCCACCGATCACAGAACTGGCGACTCTGCTGGGGATAAACTTAAAGTGAGGTGTACCTTAGGACTAAGATCACTGTGTTTTCAATTGCTTTCCTTGTTTGCTTTATTATTGTGGGACCGTCTTGGGAGTTCTATAGATCCTAACCCGGATCTGGGGAATACCCTTTTAGAAAGTAGCAACAAGGCTGTGAGGGAACTGTGCGGGGTATACCGACATGGTTGAAACAGTCTGCTACGTTGATGTGGCACTTTGGTGTGTACCGGTAACCCTTGAGTCAGTCAAGGAGAGTACGGGGCCTCCATGTGGTGCCATGAAGCATCAACAGACCTTAGGAACCTTAATTGAACCATCTTGGCCTCTTTAGGGTAGTGAGATAACTGACTTTGGTGCAGTCCGAGGTTGGTTGATACTCGATACTACGCTCAATTGAGGGTTGCTTTCCTGGAATATTTCGGTCGCCAGTTCAGTGGCTAAATCGAAACAATGAACAATGAAAGCAGTCCCGTGATATTGGGAACCTTAGAACCCGGTTACTTTGATTAGGACAGGTTGAACCCACCAACTTCAAGAGGGTACTACCCAGACCCCATGCTGGCCTTAAACCTTAAGGGCCTATCTTGTGTGCCTTGTGTGCCTTACATGCTTGACTTTGTAAATATCTGTGGTGTGTTTAATCATAGCATCATGACATCATCCAGCATCATACACATTGACTAACCATTTCAGGGGTTCGAATTTTCATCTTTGTTCTTATTTTGTAGGACATGGAAACTGTTCGTAGAAAGACAATTCCAATCAGTCTTGTAAGGATCCCTCCTCAGCTTAAGGAGCTTATATCCAGGATTCCCGAGAACTCTTCATTCAGTGAAAGGCATGGAAGCCTCATCAGCTTGGTCAATACCAACATTGAGGAAGATATGATGAAGGTCTTGTTCCAATTCTTTGACCCTCTGCATCACTGTTTCACCTTCTTGGACTATCAGTTGGTACCTACATTGGAGGAGTTCTCCCGACTCCTGAAGATCCCTATCCTTGATCAGCTACCCTTCAACGGTACAGAAAAGGAACCTAAGCTTGAAGAGATTGCTAAAGCCTTGCACCTACAGTCATCTGACCTCAAGGGACATTGGGAAGTTAGAAGTGGTATCAAAGGGTTCTTAGCCAGGTTTCTGTTTGAAAAGGCCTATGAATGTTGGAACTCCCTTGACTTGCAGGCTTTTGAAAAGATTGTGGCCCTTCTTGTTTATGGTTTGGTGTTGTTCCCTAACCCAGATCAGCTTATTGATGTCAGTGCTGTCCAGATCTTTATGTCCAGGAATCCTATACCTACGTTGCTGGGGGACATCCTTCACTCATGTTACACTCGAACCATGAGAAAAAGAGGTGTCCTTATGTGTTGCACTCCTCTCCTGGGAAAGTGGTTTATTTCGCACCTTCCACAATCAGTCCTGAAGAACGAGCGGGGTTTGAGATGGTCACAACGGTTGATGACTCTTACACATGCAGATATACATTGGTGCCCTAGGTCCAGAGAAGATGTCACTATCATTGATCGTTGCGGGGAGTATCCTAATGTTCCTTTACTTGGAATCAGAGGGGGTATTACTTATAGTCCATGCCTGGCTTGGAGACAATTTGGTTATGCTCGGAGGGATGGTCCTCATGACATGTTGATTCCTGACATAGTTTTTGACTTCGACAATGATACTCAAGGACTTCGCCAGAAATTTATCAGAGCTTGGAGGATGCCTAGTAGGATAGACAGCAAGACACTGGGGCACAGGAACTCCATCCCTTTGGAACCTTACCTCAAATGGGTACGAGCCCGCTCTCAGAAGTTAGTAATGCCTTATCCTCACATGCTTCCAGTAATCAAAGAGCCTGCCTTGGAAGGAGAGGTGTCTCATGTTATTCAGCACCCTGATATGCCCACATCCTGGGAAGAGATGCAGAAGAGTTGGATCCAGCTTAAGGAAGAGCGGAATTCTCTTGAGACCAGTTTGCATGCCAGTGAAAAGAAGGTCTTGGAGCTCACCCGTCTGTTGCACGAGGAAAGGAATCTCAACACTTACATAGCTCCAAAGAAGATGCGCAACATATTTTGGATGTGATTTGATCTTTTTGTACTTTTGCCCATGAGGCTTTGATGTATTAAACAATGATTTTCTTAATAATAATGTGTGTTCCTTTTGGTCTACAACAAATTTGAATTTTCGAACCCTTGAATGCATCGCATAAACACATATCATTCATCATGTGCATCATAAATACTCTTCTTTTCAGGTTGTTTACCGTTCTTCGCTGTTTATTTCAGCATCATGAACCCTCCTGAATCATCAACCGAGGCATCTATCAAGGCTCTTCAGGCGCAGAACGTCCAGTTTCAGGCGCAAAACGCCCAATTCCAGGAGCTGATCAAGGGCTTGGCTCAGGGTCAACAAGAGTTGAAGACCATGCTTCTGAAGAAGACTAAGAAGAAGAGGAGGACTGTGCTATTTAACACTGGGCGCAGACTCGGGAACACTTTGGTTGAAGCTGAAAGGACTCCTCCATCTGTGACGGAAGGTAGTCACCAAGAAAGGGAGGTCACTACTCCTGTGGGCTCTGATACTGAAACAGACTTCAACGACGAACAGTACCCTCTTGCTGAAGACCGGTACAAACAGCTGGAAGACAGATTAAAGGCTGTGGAAGTTCAGCGGGTGCCTGGATTGGATTTCGGAGACTTGGGGTTATCTACTGGAGTGGTGATCCCACACAAGTTCAAAACACCTGCCTTCGTGAAGTATGATGGGGCTTCCTGTCCCAAGATGCACCTCCGTTCTTATGTAAGGAAGATCCAGCCTTACACAGCAGACAAGAACCTTTGGATCCACTTCTTCCAGGAGAGTCTTTCAGGGACTCACCTCGACTGGTTCTATCAGCTAGATGGAATCAGCATTCGTAACTGGGAGGATCTGGCCACTGCTTTTTACAAGCAGTATCAGTATAATGCCGACCTCGCTCCTACGCGTACCCAGCTCCAGGGTATGTCGCTAGGGTCGGGTGAAGGTTTTAAGGAGTACGCTCAGAAATGGAGAGACCTGGCTGGCAGGGTGCAGCCACCATTGACGGATCGGGAGCTGGTAGATATGTTCTTGGGGACCCTATCTGGTCCATTTTTCAATCATCTCATTGGTAATTCCTCTGCTGGGTTTACTGATCTGATCCTGACTGGTGAAAGGATCGAGGCCGGTATAAAATCGGGGAAGATACAGAAAGTTGCCTCTTCCAGTACTGAGAAGAAACCCTTTAAAAAGGAGGCTAGTGCTGTATATGGCTCCCGGAGAACAGAGCGACCTGAACACCGCCAATCTGTCAGTGCGGTAATGATTGCCAAACCTGCTGCCGCTCCTCGACCCACTAACCCTCCAAAGTTTGAAAGACCCCGGAGAGAGTTTACCCGTTTGAGCATGACCTTGTCACAGATCCTGCCACAGTTGCTATCCACTAATTTAGTGACTGTCAAGGAGGCTCCAAAGTTTCCCAACACTGCATCTCCCAAGTTCAATACAAATGCTCGCTGTGCTTATCACTCTGATAGCCCGGGGCATAACACCGATGACTGTTGGGCCCTAAGGAATAAGGTTCAAGACCTCATTGATGCAAAGGAGATAGAGTTTGAGGCGCCCGAGAGGCCGAATGTTGTAACTGCTCCCATGCCCCAGCATGGAGTGAATGCTGTTGAGGAGGATTCGTATGTAGCTTCGGTGGATGATGTTGCTACTCCGTTGCTGATGGTCAAGAGGAATCTGCTGCTAGCCGGTTTATTTCCGGGATGTAGCGAAAGTTGCCCTCTATGTGTTGCTTCCCCTGCTGGTTGTTCTCTGTTGAAGTCAGGCATCCAAAACCTGATAGATAGTAGAGAGATTTTGTTCGAAAAGACTTTTGTTCCTGCTGCTCCTGTTGAAGAAGTGTCGATCGTTACCATCTTTAACAATCATTCCAAGGCTCCTTCAAAGAAGCCTATACAAATTTTGTCAGTTCACAAGAGTGCTCCCATCACCATTACTGTTCCGGGGCCTATACCCTACAACTCTGATAAGGCTGTCCCATGGCACTATGGGGCGGATGTTTATGTTCTGGGTGTGAAACAAGAGTGCAACATGGATACTGGTGTCTCCAACATCACCGGGCCTGCTAAGGTCACTCGTAGTGGAAGACTGTTCTCGCCAGACATTGCTCCTCCGGCAATTCATAGACCTTTGATCTTCACACCTGCCAGAGAGCCTGTTTCTCCCCCTGACCAAGTATCCACCCCTGCTGCTGAGTCATCTGATACTCGGGGCAAGGGAATTGCTGCTGATGTGCCTGCCAGGACGGAGGCACCAAAGACCATTGTTGAGGCTTCCAAGCAGGAAATGGAAGAAATCCTCAAGATAATAAAGAAAAGTGATTTCAACGTTGTAGAACAGCTGGGGCACACCCCCTCTAAAATCTCCATGTTGTCACTGCTGCTGTGTTCAGAGGCCCATGCAAAGGCTCTGATTGCTTTCTTAAAGACTGCCCACGTACCCCAAGATACGACTGCTGACCAGTTCACCGATTGTGTGGCCAACCTAACTGCTGATAATGGCCTGGGTTTCTCTGATGCCGATCTGACAGCAAAGGGGAAGAACCATAATGATGCCCTGCATGTCTCCATTGAATGCAGGGGCACTACTCTTGCTCATGTGCTGGTTGATACAGGTTCCTCATTAAATGTGTTGCCCAAGAAGGCTCTGGATAGGCTGGATTGTGAGGGTCTAGAGCTCAAACCAAGTAGCATTGTTGTCCGGGCCTTTGACGGGTCCAAAAGAATGGTGCATGGTGAAGTGGACATCCCAATCAGGGTTGGGTCACAAGTATTTGATTCAAAATTCTATGTGATGGATATCCATCCATCCTATTCTTGTTTGCTGGGTCGCCCATGGATCCACAAGGCTGGAGCTGTGACCTCCACATTGCATCAGAAACTCAAGTACCCGGTCAGGGGGAAGATCGTAACAGTGCAAGGGGAAGAGGAGTACATGGTCAGTCACCTCAACTCCTTCAGATATGTAGAAATGGATGGGGAGTTCATTGAAACCCCCTTTCAACATTTTGAGGAAGTACCACAAATCTTGGCAGCAGCAGAGGAAGATGAAGAGGTTTCTCCTATGAAGATGGCCTCCTTAAAGGACGCCCGGGCTGTGATCGAAAAAGGCGAATGTGCAAACTGGGGCAAGCTCCCTGATCTTACTCCTAAGACTAACAAGTTTGGGTTGGGTTTCACCACAGAAGCTCAGAAAGCGGTGCGCAAGGCAAGAATTGGAAGACCTCTGGTGCTCATCACTCACTCTGAAGTGAATGCTATTGGAGAGGAAGATGAAGTGGAGGAGTCAGAGTTCGATAGCTGGATCTACCCGACGGCCGACGGTGGATTGACCAATTGGACTGCTAAAGATTTTACACCCATAACTTTTGTTCCCCAGTAATGAATTTCTTTGTTTTTGATTTGTAATAAACAATAATTTGAGACTATATGGCCCGGTGTCTTACCCGGGGCACCGTGGTTTTATTTATGAGGGCTTTTGTTTGTCACTATCATATATCATGAATAAAAGCATTGGACGTTTTTCACAACTCAAATTTTGCGCTCCTTTTCTTTCCTTTCTTTACATATTGCAAAACAGCCTTATTTACACACACTCACTCATACAGGTTTCAATCCACTCTGGATCTCACTGGTAACGACTCTGCTACTGCCAGTTATGACTTCGAAAATCCGATCAACTTAACCGAAGACGAAGGTGAAGATGATTGCGAAGTGCCTGGTGAACTTGCAAGGCTGTTACAACAGGAGGAGAGGGCAATTCAACCCCATGAAGAGCCAGTGGAAATAATAAACTTGGGTACTGAGGAAGACAAGAAAGAGGTGAAGATTGGTGCCAACCTAGAACTCAGCGTGAAGCAACGGTTGACTCAGATGCTGCATGACTATAAGGAAATCTTTGCCTGGTCCTACGAAGATATGCCCGGATTAGATACCGACATTGTGGTCCATCACTTACCAACTAAAGAAGATTTCCTTCCGGTTAAGCAAAAGGTCCGCCGTATGCGTCCAGAGATGTCTGAGAAGATTAAAGCCGAGGTTATGAAGCAATTTGATGCCGGGTTTCTTGCAGTGACTTCTTACCCTCAGTGGGTTGCTAATGTGGTGCTGGTACCTAAGAAGGACGGCAAGGTCAGGATGTGTGTCGATTACAGGGATCTGAACAGGGCCAGCCCCAAAGATGACTTCCCCTTACCTCACATTGATGTCCTTGTTGATAATACAGCTCAGCACAAAGTGTTCTCTTTCATGGATGGTTTTTCAGGCTACAATCAGATCAAGATGGCACCTGAAGACATGGAAAAGACTACATTCGTTACTCAGTGGGGCACCTTCTGCTACAAGGTCATGCCGTTCGGGTTAAAGAATGCTGGGGCAACCTACCAACGTGCTATGGTGGCCTTATTTCATGACATGATCCATCATGAGATAGAAGTTTATGTTGACGATATGATCGCTAGGTCCCAGACTGAGGAAGAACACCTTGATCATCTGCAGAAATTGTTTGACCGGTTGAAACTGTACAAGCTGAGGTTGAACCCGAACAAGTGCACCTTCGGGGTAAGATCTGGAAAGTTGCTAGGCTTCGTGGTGAGTGACAAGGGAATTCAAGTGGACCCTGCTAAGGTCAAAGCCATTCAAGAGATGCCAGTTCCTAAGACGGAGAAGGAAGTCAGAGGTTTTCTAGGACGTCTGAATTACATTGCTCGGTTCATCTCACACTTAACTGCTACCTGTGAACCAATCTTCAAGCTGCTGAAGAAAGATCAGGTAGTACGTTGGAATGATGAATGTCAGGCTGCTTTTGACAGAATCAAAGAATATCTCCAAGAACCACCCATCCTTATGCCACCAGTGGAAGGGAGACCTTTGATACTTTACCTGACGGTGCTTGATAATGCAATGGGGTGTGTGCTGGGGCAGCATGACGAGTCTGGCCGAAAAGAGCATGCCATTTATTACCTTAGTAAAAAGTTTACCGACTGTGAGACCCGATACTCACTGCTTGAGAAAACTTGCTGCGCTTTGGTATGGGCTGCTCGCCGGCTGAGACAGTATATGCTGACTCACACTACCTTGTTGATCTCAAAAATGGATCCTATAAAGTACATATTCGAAAAGCCTGCTCTGTCTGGGAGAATTGCAAGATGGCAGATGATCTTGACAGAATACGACATTCAGTATACGACCCAAAAAGCCATCAAGGGAAGTGTACTGGCAGACCACCTAGCACATCAAGCTATGGATGACTACCAATCAATGAACTTCGAGTTTCCAGATGAAAGCATTATGATAGTAACTGACTGTGAAGTACCTGGACCGGATGAAGGACCTGAACCAGGATCCCGATGGTCTATGCACTTTGACGGAGCCTCCAATGCTTTGGGAAATGGTATCGGCGCCATAATCGTATCTCCACAAGGTACTCACACTCCACTCACCGCCAGACTGTGTTTCAACTGTACCAACAACATGGCGGAGTATGAAGCGTGTATTATGGGTCTCCAAGCTGCGATCGACCTGAGGATCAAATTTCTGAGTGTCTTCGGAGATTCCGCTCTTGTGATCAATCAGATCAAAGGAGAGTGGGATACGAAACACCCAAACTTGATTCCTTACAGAGAATGTGTGTTGGCCCTGATCCCCCACTTCACAGAGATAACATTTGAGCACTTTCCAAGAGAAGAGAATCAGCTGGCGGACGCGTTAGCTACAATGTCTTCAATGTTCAAGGTTAAATGGGATAATGAAGCTCCCCGGATCATCATCTGGAAACTGGACGAACCGGCATACTGTTGTGATCTCGAGACTGAATTGGTGACTGAGAAGCCTTGGTACCACGAAGTGAAGAGATATCTGGAAGCTCAGGAATACCCTGAAGGTGCTTCTGTCAATGATAAGAAGTTCCTGAGGAGGTTTGCAGCCAAGTTCTTCCTTAGCAATGGCATCTTGTACAAACGAAACCAGGATTCAACCCTACTGCGTTGTGTAGATAAGACTGAAGCAGAAAAAATCATGGAAGAGCTACATGAAGGGACCTTTGGTACACACTCCAGTGGACATACCATGGCAAAGAAGATCCTACGGGCAGGGTATTACTGGTCCACCATGGAAGCTGATTGCTACCAACATTCTAGGACATGCCACAAATGCCAGGTCTACGCAGACAAGGTGCATGTTCCTCCGGTTCCCTTGAATGTTCTGACTGCGCCTTGGCCATTTGCAATGTGGGGCATAGACATGATCGGTGAGATTAAACCCACGGCATCTAATGGACATCGCTTCATCCTAGTGGCGATTGATTATTTTACGAAGTGGGTCGAGGCCGCATCCTATGCTACGGTAACCAAGACTGTTGTGGCACGGTTCATTAAGCATAACCTGATCTGTCGGTACGGCGTCCCTGAGAGAATTATTACAGACAACGGTACCAATCTGAATAATAAGATGATCGCTGAGCTCTGCGAACAGTTCAAGATACAGCACCACAATTCCTCTCCTTACAGACCGAAGATGAATGGGGCTGTAGAAGCAGCTAATAAAAACATCAAGAAGATCGTGCAGAAGATGACAGTAACGTATAAAGATTGGCATGAGATGTTACCATTCGCTCTGCATGGGTATCGTACCTCAGCTAGGACGTCAACCGGGGCAACTCCGTTCTCTCTGGTTTATGGCATGGAGGCAGTCTTGCCGATTGAGGTACAAATTCCTTCTCTCCGGATAATGAAGGATGCAAATCTGAATGAAGATGATTGGATCCAGGCACGACTTGATCAGCTCAACCTTATTGACGAAAAGAGACTTGCTGCTATCTGTCATGGTCAGACGTATCAGAAACGAATGATCAGGGCATTTAACAAAAGGGTCAGACCACAGGAATATCAAGTCGGGGATCTGGTGATCAAGCGAATCATCCTTCCTCAGAGTGATCCAAGGGGCAAATGGACCCCTACGTACGAAGGGCCATTTGTGGTTAAGCATGTGTTCTCAGGAGGAGCAATGATATTAACCAACATGGATGGTGACGACCTTCCTCACCCCGCCAATGCAGACATAGTTAAAAAATACTACGCATGAAAAAGACCCGCTAGGCTGACATGTCTAGGCAAAAATTAGGGCTTCCCGTCGAACCAAAAGGGTTCGGGCAAAATGAAGGGATGAAAATAAAAATCTGTACACCCGGCAAGTCGAAAACCTGAAAAGGCGGCTTGGGCAAGAATGGGTATCCCGGTGGACTGAAAACCCGAAAGGGCTGTCCAGGCAAAAATTAGGGATAAAAGTGTAATACTATGTCTCATTGGATCACTTTGCATCCAGAATCCGGTATCTACATCAAGTTCAGGCGGCATTGGTCAGTCAGCTTCACTTTCAACTAGGGTCATCAAATGATGAGATGCACGGAGTGTAAAGGCAATAGCAGAGTTGAAACCCAGTGGATCATCCATATTTCACACAGCTGTTTATTTTCTTTTGTACAAAACTTGTATAAACTCTTTTGTTCGGCGACGTTCCTCTTACTAGGACGTCAGCCTCTTGTACATAAAACGCCTATTTACAGGCTATTCAAAATCAATACAAATATACTTTTCAGTTAAACGTGCCAACTATTTTTCTTTTCTGTTTTGTTTTGCGAAGAACGTCCAAGGTTCAATTTGTGATATATGCATTGACAATAATTTGCTAGCTCATAAATATTTGCATACGAAACAAAGAATTAATTGCAGGTGACACTAGAAACAGGGGCAATAAAGAGTTGTCTGAGCAGTCTGATTATTCTATCCTCCAAGGTGCCAAAGTAGGTTCAGCTAAAAAACCTAACCAGGCATCTTAAATTCCCCAGAGGGTGAGGCAGCAAGTCAGTGCATCCTTCCCCAGCATATCAAAACTTCCCCAGGAGAGTCCCATCCAAGTTCCCCAGGAAAGGTGGAATTCATCTCCCCAAGCAATAAGCTTATCCCCAGTATATTCTGGAAGCTTATCCCCTCGCAGAGCACGAACGCGTCGTCTGGCTTGATTTAAAGAGTTATTTCCTTAACAGGATATAACTGGGTTATCCTCAGCCAAAAGCCAAGGAAAGGTCGTCGTCAATGTAGTTCTTTCCTATCCCCAGCGAAGTCTATTCACGCTTCCAATATAACAACGGTATCCCCAACAGAGTTACTATCAACATTCAGCAAGGCATCACTCTTCCCACAGAGTATTGCTTCCCAGCATGATCGCTAGAGTATCTTTTCTCCCCGCAGAATCTTCCATTCGCCAAGTTTATTCCGCAACGGAGTCATCGTCTCCTACCGGTATCCTTGCAACTACTATCATCCCCAGCGGAGGCAAATCTATTCTTCGACATCAGCCCAGGATACGACTTCCCGGCACCCGTCAAGGATTTATTTTCCTAGACAAAAACATACATAAAACATCACATACGTCATTATAGCATGCATAACACACTGCATCATACAAATCTCATTTATGTTGAGAACATCACTGCTTGATCCATATCATGCATTGCATATGACTGACTTTTATCTTTCAGGAAAGATTCAGTTAAATTCTCAATCACATTTCAAGACCTAGACCGGTTCAGTTAAATCGTCCCAAGATTTTCCTGATTGCTTATCCACTCAAAGGCCTTCTCTGGTTCAGTTAAATCGTCCCAAGATTTTCCTGATTGCTTATCCAGTTGAAGACATTCCAAGACCTAGACCGGTTCAGTTAAATCGTCCCAAGATTTTCCTGATTGCTTATCCAGTCAAAAGGCCTTCTCTGGTTCAGTTAAATCGTCCCAAGATTTTCCTGATTGCTTATCCAGTTGAAGACATTCCAAGACCTAGACCGGTTCAGTTAAATCGTCCCAAGATTTTCCTGATTGCTTATCCAGTCAAAAGGCCTTCTCTGGTTCAGTTAAATCGTCCCAAGATTTTCCTGATTGCTTATCCAGTTGAAGACATTTCAAGACCTAGACCGGTTCAGTTAAGTCGTCCCAAGATTTTCCTGATGCTTATCCAGTCAAAGGCCTTCTTTGGTTCAGTTAAATCGTCCCAAGATTGTCCTGATGCTTATCCAGTTGAAGACATTTCAAGACCTAGACCGGTTCAGTTAAATCGATCCTAAGATTTTCCTGATTCTTACCCAGTCAAAGGCCTCTCTGGTTCAGTCAGATCGACCCTAAGATCTCCCTGATTCTTATCCCAGTAGAAGACACCCCATATTTTTCTCAACGAGCGTTGTTGAAGTTAAAATCCCCCAGTCTTTTCTCAACAAGCATCGTTGAAGATAAAGTCACCAAGATTTTTCTCAAAAAAATCAGCTCCTGCAACGTGTCAGGTACTCATTTTCTGTTTTGCAGGTATACAGGTTCTCGCCAAGGAATCTCTTACGCAATCAAACATCCAGATGGCATCTATAAGCCCATTCCACCATCATTGCTAACATGTGAGCGCAAATTTCCGGGCACTCTAGTGTCCAATCATCTTTTACCCTCGGATTACGAAAGGCACGTCAGCCAATCTGCATCCTCAGGTCTAAGAAGATTGAACAGGGGCAACTGTTATACCCCAAAATTTGCCCTCCCATATTCCTCAAGAAATTGCCAAGCCAAGCTAGAAAATTCCCCAAGGGTTGTGCAGTGCAACAGTCTCCCATGCAGTCAAAACTAGGGTTTGGGTTCTGATCAAGAAAATGAAGTGTTCAAAGGCTCAATCAAGTCTCATATGCTTACAAACATGGTCAAACATCCTCATATCAAGTTTCAAGGCATTCAGCTCAAAATTGCACAGTCAAAACCCTAAATTGCACTACAGTCAACTGTAAGGGCAAAATGGTCATTTGACAGTCAAAAGTTCAAATTTTTGGTCAACATATCATTTTGAAGCCACAAACATCATTTGATCAATTCTTGATCATGACTCTCAAAATTTGGCTCAGAAATCATCAAAGATGCAAAAGTTGCTATATTTGGACAGCTGAAAAAGTCAACTGAAATTGACCAGGGCATAACTTTCACATGGATTATCAGAAAAATTCCATCCAAAGCTCATTTTGAAGAGAAAGACATTTCCTACAACTCATCTTCATACTTCAAGTCCAAGAAATGCTCTCACAAAAAGTTATCAATTTCAACATTACAGGTCATTTTCAAAAGTCAACAAAAAGGTACTTTAAGTCAAAGACCATAACTTGAGATTGGTAAATCAAAATGACATGGGACCAAAGGCATTGGTTAGAGGACTCAAAGACCTTTCCAAAATGTCCAAGAACATGTGAAAAGCTTAAAAATTGAGCAAGTTATGCCTTGTAGAAGTTGGGAAATTTTTGTGAAATGGCAAAAGTCAACTATCCTTGAAAATCAAATTTTTGACAAAAGGGCCCCATTTTTTCCACTTGGTTCATCCTTGTCATGCCACACACGTGTCCCATGGTTAATTTCAAGACCAAATATTGATTTTTTTATTTTATTTAATTTTTGATGATTTAATTCATTTTAATTCTTTGAAAATTCAAATAAAATCTAAAAACCAATGGAATAGTGTCGTGTGAACTTGGACAATTTCTATGTATCATGAACCAACTCAAGAAATCAGGCTAGGGTTCATTTGCACACTAGGTCTAGGTTTTGGCTAAAAAGGAGGAAAAATGGTTAAGAGTGAAAACCCTAAGACCAATTCTCTCACAAGCATGAATTAAGGCCAAAGAGTAAGCCAATTCCATTCCATGATCATCACTGAGTCAAACCCTAGGCCTAAGAGATCATAAGAGGCGCCCAAACAAGCTTTGGCATTTTGAAAATTTCTCCTTAAAACAAAAATCTGAAATCAGTGCTAGAGGATTTTTCAAGGCTTGATTCATATACCATTAGCATCCTGAGGCAATTCTGAACGCATCTCAATCACTAGCATCAACCAAAACACCTTGAAACGGTAGCTACAAGTCCAACTGTGAAGCAAAAAATTTCAAATCGCATAGCATAATTCAAGCATTTTCTTTCATTTTTATCTATGTATTCATGATCACAATGATGTTTCTGAGCTAACCATGGTGTTTAATTTCATTTTTGTTGAGCATACGAGATTCTACCATTTTCGAATATTAGGGTTACAGTTTTTTTAATTTAGGGGTTTTCAGTCCAGGAACAATTAGCCCATGAAAGTCACACCATTACATTCCAGGCATCTGGACGAAGAGAATGAGATGCTCGCGATTAATTTCTGATTCACGTAGCTCTATTCGTTATTTCTCCAAAAGTCCCCTAACACCACACTTGCAAAACCGTGGCCATACACTTTTGTTTACAGGGACGTGAAGAAGATGAAGATGTGGCACGCTGTAATTCGTCCATTCAAAATTCGCGCGTTTCAGCCACTAGCGTGTTGCTTTTATTTTATATGATTTATTTATGTATTATATATCAAAGTGATTAACTGGCACAGATGGCAAGCGAGCGCGTGATTAATGCATAAGACCTGGGTTCGATTCCCAGGTCTACTTTACTTCAATATTCTTTTTCAATATGTGTTCAGGTGTGGATATGACGTTATGGACTACCGTGTACTCACCAGATCAGGCCAGCCACGTCACTTAGTGGGTTCAGATCAAGGGTTGCGTGCTAGGGAATACCATGAGGACAAGTCAACAGGCGTGCATGTGATTGGAAAGGTCAACAAAATTCAAAGCAAATGGGCCAGGCTTTTCAAATCTACACCCCCCTGGTTTGCCTTATTGTTTTATTTTTTTTTCTTTCTTTAATTTTCCTTTTTATTTCTTTTATTTGCTATTTATTTAGTTATTTATTTTTTTTTAACAAAATATAAAAAACATTCAAAAATCAGAAAAGGCCAAAAAATATAATTTTTTATTTAATTATTTTCTAAATAAATCTTTGTAATTATTTAGTTTTAATTAGGTTTTCAAATTTAATTCTTTTAATAACAAAAAATCCAAAAAAATAGAATTTAGGTTTACTAACTTTTTATTTTCTTTTTTTAATTTTCCCTTTTTTTTAGAATAATAATATAATTTATTTATTTTCATAAATTAAAAAATGTACATAAATTAATTTAGAATTAGATTAGGTTAAAAGTTAAAATTTTCATAATAAACTTAAAAAATAATAGAATTAGGTCTAATATTTAATTTAATTTCAATTAATTTTTCTTTTTTCTTTTAAATCTAAAAAAACACAAAAAATACCATTTTTCATTTAATTTTAATTTTAGATTACTTAATTATTTTAATTCCTTTAAAGGGTTCAACGCCCTCGCATTTGATTATTTTCTTTTTCGCGCGTTTCATTTCTTTTGTGAATATAATGTACTTGTACCAAAGCCATGTAATAGCTATTAGACATTTCTTTTCTGCAATTTATTTTAAAACGGGTCTGGATTAATTTGGCGTTGTAGACCCTCGCCCTTTGTAATAGCGTAGGACTTTTATCTTTTCCGCACTTTAAATTCCCGCACTTTTAACTGTTAAACAATAACATGAAAGAATGAATGCCCAAAAATAAAATCGAATCGTTAGATCACCAATGCATGACAAGACAAACAATAAACTGAAAATGACACACAATTCACACACCACCCCTAGGGTACGCCTCACTGTTGCCTTTCGAAAGGTGATCATCGAGTAGAGGATATTTTAGTAAGTCCTTGTGTCCATTGATCAAGTTGCCTAAAACAAAGTTGCCTCGGAATAAAAGATCAATGGCATAAGGGTAGCTTCTAAGGTGTCTTCCCATTGCTCTGGTGATCACCATGTCCCTACAAACCCGAATTGACCCGAACACCTCCAACGGTGGTGCTACCTACCTCTCAATGGTGGGATGGCACTACTTTAAAGGACATTTACACAGACGAATTCCTTAGGGTAGGTAGGTTCTCAAGGATACTTGCTCTAATTTCAAACAAATCAAAATACTTTTCACACCAACACACTTTCAAAAAACTTTCAAAACAAACTTTTCAAACACTCTGACGTACGAGTTAAACTGAAACTTTTCAAAGAATATTTTGAAACCCACATTGAAAAGCAAGCAAACATTTTGAAAACACATTGAGCAAGTACCTAAGAGCCCATGGATAACCATGGATAGAAAGGGTGCTAACACCTTCCCTTTCTATAACCTACCTCCCGAACCGAGAGCAATCTCTTTAAAGGAATTTTTCTGTGCTTTTGTCCTTTCCATTTGGAGAAAATAAAAGACGGTGGCGACTCTTGCTTCCGCGACATTTTCGCGAACCAGCTTTAAAACAGTCAGTTCCAGATCCACCGATCACAAACATGATACTTCTTTGAAGTGATCCCAACTTTAGAAAATTGGGAAGAACTTGATCCTTTCTCCATCATTTCCCACTTATGACTCGAACCTGAACCTTTCTTTACTACCTTCCAATTTTGGTTTTCCCCCTAGGATAGAAAGGACGTGGGAACATCAGATGGTGGCACAGTGGTCCTTTGATATGGAAACCTAGGTTTCCCTTGGGGAACTTGGACATTGTACAGTCCCTTTGCATGGTCGAACACCACCTTTGGATTCTTCTCTTAAAGGCGTTTCTTCTTCAACGCCTCAATTTCCTTTATAGCATTTTCACCATAGACTAGGTTACAATTTGGGCATAACATAGACTTGGGATTACCCAGCTTGCACCTATTCAGAAAATCCACCAACTCCTCTCCAGGTTTAAGAAAAACAACCTTCATTAATTCAACAATTGTTTCTTCAGACAATTCTTCATTCTTAGTTTCACAATCCATTTTTTCCTTGTCGTCTTGATTACCTTCAGGCTCTTTAGCAATATCAACTACCATCACTTCTTGTGGCTTAGACAAATTGTCATTGCCACTTTTGAGACCTTCAGTAGTCTCGACTGTTGCAGCTACCATTGGATCAATGGTCACAACTTATCCATTCTCAAAACCATCAGTGGTCTTGATTGTCAATGATGCGAGTGAGTCGATAAGGCCCGCCTGTTCACCTTCGATACCATCAGTAGTCTAGATCATCAGCACTTTCAATGGTTCAACAAAGTGCACGTCAGCAACATGTAAAGGATCTGAGTCGACCTTCATGGAGCTTTTTGGTTTTTCACCAAATTTCAATCGACCATCTTTCAGAGCCTTCTGAATCAAATCCCTGAAAAGAAAATATTGAAAAGTATTATGACCCAAAAAATTATGATACTTGCAGAAACCTCTTTTTTGTTTCTGCTCTAATGGTGGATTTTTACTGCCTGAAGGCACTATAATCTGACCATCTGAAACTAAAAAATCAAATATTTTGTCACATTTTGACACATAAAAAATATATGTTTTAGTACTAAATATATCATTTTTTGGTTCTTCGACCGTATTTTGTTTTAAAGGTCTTATAGGTTTACATGCATACAGAGGTCCGACTTTTAATTCATCCACATTAACTTCTCTTTCTTCCACGTATTCATCCTCAGACTCTATGGAATAATCTTCTGTGTCTACATAGGCCACTTTTCATTTTCTATGATCCTTTGACACTCAAGCTTTCTCTATTTTCAAACGTTCGACATATCAAACCTTATCAGTTAGTTGAGACATATCTATAATAGATTAAGGATCAAACTTTTTCCTAATAGAATAATCTAGCCCCCAGCGGCCATTTCAACCCGCTCATGTTCAGGAACTCTAGTGAAGCATCTAGACTTTAGGACCCTAAACCTATTCAAATAATCTTCCATTGACTCATACGACCTCCTCTTGATTAAGGATAACTCTTTCAAACTTATCTTAGGATGACCATCATAAAATTTCTCATGAAATATACCCTCAAGTTGTTCCCAAGTGTGTATGAAATTTGGAGTCAATGTCGTAAACTAAGTAAAAGCATTTTTGGTCAATGAATTAGGAAAATATATTAATTTTAAACCCTCTTCGTTGGCGATATTCATAGCTTATGTTTCGTACCTAGCAATGTGTTCAATGGTCGACTCATTGGCATCACCAACAAACTTGGTAAATTTAGGTACCTACATCCCCTAGGTAATTCTTCATGTCGAATGTAATCAGGAAATGGCGAAGAGTAATTGGGCCTCTGAAGGCCAACATTTACCCCTGGTCGTGTTAATACTTCTTCTACTATATTTACTATGTTGTTACGCCCAACAGTGGCATTCCTTAACACTCGATCAGCATCTTGGTTTCTCCTAACTACGACTGGTCTAGGTTCGTATTGTTCAATAAATTCTTCCTCTTCATAACTGGGTGCTTCCACTTTTCGAGGTCTAAAAGGATGCTCATTGTTGCCCCCTCTAGTTCTTCAAAAACTCTTAACAACCTGTGGCGCGTTTGGGTTGGTTGGACTTCTAATGAGTCGATCAATCTACTTATTTGGTCAACTATAAGATTGAGGGCAACTCCCATTTGTTGAGTTAAGACATGTACTAACTATAAATTAATCTCATCCATATGTTGCCTTAAAGCCATAAAAGAAGTAGTACTCAAAAATGGTGTCGACTAAGGGACATAACCAACACCACCTGGTCGACCACTTGTGACATAACTGCCTTGGTTTCTAGTGGCCATTGTGCTTTCTGTATATGTGGTCGGGTTTGAGTACAACCCAACCATCATGGGATAAGACATACCATATTGGTAAGGGACAAATGGTGACCCTGGACCCCCGGGAAAGAGTGGTTGATTTGGGTCAAATGGTGATATCCCATGCCTGGGTTCTGTCATTGTGACTGTTGCCACTGAACCATGAACAACGCTCGATCTCACAGGAGATAAAACTATTGTGCTTTGAGTTGTGGTACTCACTGTTATGACATCCAAATTTTGTATACAAATATGCATATGTGCAGTGTTTGTGTTAAAGCGTGGCATTCTAGACTTGAACAAAAGTTTACCACTTCTTAAATTCATACACACACAAACTAACTATAAGAAACTTTTTAAAATCACACACAAAATACGAAATTATTAGCTCTGTCCCACTGGACATGCCAATTTGTTTACATCTCTGGTTTTGGCAAACAACGTTGATCTCTTAATAAAAAGTTTATTGGCCAGATCGACCAGGGAATTTCAATGCAGTGCTTCAGTTTTTGAGTGCTTTCACAAAGTATGTTCAAAAGAGTTTGTTCGACTAAGGAGAAACGAATTTAAAAGAAATAAAGGACTTGTAAAATAAAATAAAAGACATTTTAAACAGTAAAAATAGATTACATAACATTAAAATAGTTTAAAATGGGTTGATTCAAATGCACATTACCCTAGCTTGACTCATTTTTATCGTTCTCTTGGGTACTCTGAGTGACTAACGTATAGGAATGTGAAAGTTTGAACCCTTAATACTATGCACTAAGTGCTTTATTTATAATACACAAAAATAACTACTTTTCAGTGGGCTTCGCTTCTTTATAAGTCACGTGTCTCTTGTAACTTCCCTCCATGAACCCATGTTCTCCATCCTTGCTATCGAACCCACGTTCTCCATTCCTGCTATCGAACCCATATTCTCCATCCATAACATTTTACTTTGCTAGTTATGCACTTTTGGGTTTTTTAACATTCCTAGGCCCAATTCACTCCCCGTGAGACCTCTTTTCTGGTCGACTGCATCCACAAGCCCAATTGACTATTTGTGAAATCTCTCTCGGTCGACTGCTTCTATAGTCGACTTCCTATAATTCAAAGTTCTCAAAGAACCTTTTTGGCTTTTGGTTGGATTTTAACCCTTTGTAAAAATCCTAGCCAGCACCCGCACATGGAATAATCTCCCTCGACAACTGGGTCTTAAACCTCACTTAAGGGTTCAACAAAAACCAATGAAGATCATCACATAAACCCAGAAACGACCCAAAAGCTCATCGCAACTCGCTGTTGTCAGCCCTAACGTCAGACATTACCAAAGGATTCATGGAGGAGCCATCATCCTCATAATGTAGAACCACCGTCAAACGCCAACAAACAACGGGAATAGAGATAAATTTCATTGGAACAGGGAAAAATCAAGGAACTCACTTGGTCGAGGAGGATTGAAGACGAAACGAGTAGAAACTCTGGCTGAGAACGACGGAACGGGAAAAAACTTCAGCGATAAACGGTGGCGCTTTACAAAACTATCATAAACGAACAGAAGAAAGCAAGCAAAAAGTGAAAATGAAGCTTCCTCTCTTCTATTTATAGGAAGCTTCACTAGCACGTGAGTGGGCAGGCGCCTAAGGAAACCTAGGGATCATCATCATTACGCCCTAGTCTCTAGACTTTCCATCATTACTCATTTATGATAACATATGGCTCGATGCAAGCATGTCATGCTATCTCTTAGAATCCAATATACCATTCGGCTCCCCACGCGCCGAACACAAGAGACCATGTTCCGGTCCCTCGACACGACTGTCCTCGAACGCATCCTAAGCGTCCTCGTTTCTTGCGATGAATACCAAAGCCTTTCCACCTTGACACATGGGATAACTCTAAATCATCACTCCTATTGCCTATGAGCAACGACTTAGGGGCTCATATTCTGGACTGGCCCAATAGTTAGAATTGGCCCAATCCGCTTCTACTTTCCACATGGTCCAACAACGTTGGCCCATTAACTCTGGACCTCGTGTCAGACATACCTGGTCGACCACGCCCTGTGAGCAGCAAGACCAACGATGCCTAAGACACGCGTCTGCCCACACGGGCAACTACCTCTCAGTCTGCTCGACGCATGTAGAGCAGACAACCAGGAAAACGCTCATAACGCATGTGCCCATTATCTCTTCCTTGCTCGGTGTAACGACTAGTTACGGGCACGACTGTTTGTTTTGACTAAATCTTGACAATTACCTATTTTTGAGGAACCTAGTATCCAGGCCCAAAAATAAGAACCAATGACCAAGCGCTGGATGCACTATATAAACCCTCACACTTCTGAGGGTCAGGTATCAAATATTCGCTCTAAAAAACTCTAATGTCTTTCTTATATCTCTTTGCATTCATTCTTACTTGATTGTCGTAATATCTTGCAGGTACATCTCTTTCTTCTCTTTAAATTTGTAATCTAATAGACAACATTCTTCGACTCACTTTCATATTCTAATCAACCAATAAAATGAGATTTCTAATATAACTTCTTCACCGTAAAAATAATCTTACTTGTCTATCAATAATAGACAATAGATAAGCATGTCTTGTTGCAAAGAAACCAATCACTAAGAAGATAAATATCAAACTATAAACCCATCTCACTGTCGGCCATGTCTAATTTGAAATATGGGTCAAACCATTTAAAAGAAAGGGGTATGTTAGTAGATCCACTCCATAAATATAAGAATTATGTCAAGTCGGTAGAATGTATTTACGGTAAGAGATGAGATAAACAAAATCTCCAACTATTTGAACTATGACATTACAATAAGCCACAAGATGTGACTCAGCAACAATAAAGATCCAACGCTATTTGGATAAGATTGTTTTTCTTTTATCTTGAAAAACGCAAGACAGTTATTTTGGGACCCAACACATACTACTCATCATTTCTATATATGAACACCTCATCCTCAAACCTCTTCAACTCATTACAACAACGTCGTATTCCAACCTATCATGCTCTCAATATCTTTCCCCTCACCTCTCAGCGCTCTCTCTGGCAAAACCATCTCATCAAAACCGTGCCACGTCAGACCGCGGAGAGTTTTCGTTTCTGCCACCTCCACCAGTACAGAAGCTATATCTACTCAGCTTCCCCGCGGCATGGCTTCCTGTTCCCTTTACGAGATTCTTGGAATTGCGGCTGCTGCTTCAGGTCAGGATATTAAGGCAGCGTACCGGCGACTCGCGAGAGTTTCGCATCCTGATGTGGCGGCGGTTGGTCGGAAGAAATCTTCGGCGGATGAGTTCATGAAGATTCATGCTGCGTACTCGACTCTGTCGGATCCGGAGAAGCGTGCGAGATATGATAGAAGTTT
This sequence comes from Vicia faba, assembly GCA_948472305.1. Lineage (NCBI taxonomy): Eukaryota > Viridiplantae > Streptophyta > Magnoliopsida > Fabales > Fabaceae > Vicia > Vicia faba. The sequence continues at coordinate 744,109,888 of OX451739.1, forward strand.
GCTCCTGCGTCGGCAACCGCTGACGGCGAGGAGATTTCCTGGATATAGTTGTCAGAACTGGGAGACAGATCAGTGCTGGTAGCGAGTTGAACCAGACTGAGTTGAGTTGATATTTGTATCTTATTCTTAAGGCGCAGTTATTATTAGATTGCCTTTGAGTATCTTATTCTTAATTACTACTAGTATTCTAATACTAATACTTATTAGTAGTATTAGTGAATATTAATGACTAGATTGTATTTTTTTTATATCGACTAGACTGTATATTAATATCTACTAATACGTTTGTTTCTGTGTGTATTTATACGAGTGGATTGTAGCTTTTTTTTATAGGGTATATATTTTTAGTGTCTAAATATTATCAATTTTGTTTTTAATTTTTTTAAATATTTTTTTTAAAAAAATGGTCCTCTTAAAATTTTTCGTCCATATTTTTCGTCTTTCCTATCAACGTACGTTAACAAAAGATGATGTGGCATGACACATAACAATGTCAGCGATCAAAGATGCTGACGTGACATGTCACATGGTTAATATCAAAAACGTAATTGAGTCCATAAAAATCGTAGCTAATCTGTTACTAAAATTGTAGTTAAATTGTAGCAAATTCTAGAATTCGAAGATTTATCATATTGTCCATAACTAATGATACTATTGCAAAACTGAAATTTCTAGCGGATCATAGTAAACCTAAAACAATGAGACAACATGGTATTAGCTAGTTTTATCATTTCCTCACTTCTATGACTTGGCAAAAGTGATGGTTTTCTTATTAGGTTTGCATATAGAACTGGTTGAAAATGGAGGACAAATACAAGAGCAAAAGAATAAAATGATATACAACCTATTTATTATGTACTTATTATATGAATCAAAGGAGCAACATAAGTTCAAAATTCAAAAGAAAATGACGAGAAGGAGAAAGGAAAACTATGATAAACTACCACCAAGCTCATACAAAGTTTCAAGGCTTTGCAATAAGCAAAGTTAAATTAGAAGCTTTCATGAGGATTTTTGAAAAAATATAGACAAATTCAACCTCATAATAAAGTATTAGAAATGAATTATTATCGTAAAGGTTTGATGTCATTAAAAGCTTAAATTCTGCATATTATGTGATGGCAGTCAAAGAAGTAAAATTCAAGGAGCATTTGAGTAAGCTAAAATGATTTTCAGCTCAATAAATTGGAAGATAAGAAATAAGGTAAGAACAGCAAACCTTCATTTTTTTTTATAATAAGAAAAGGAATCTCTAGATTTGTTATAATTTGCTTGAAGTCAACCGAGAAGCCATACATAACTATCAAATCCAGAAAATGGCTTATGTTTAAACATTACTGAGTGATATTAATTACCAAAAAACCATACATGAACTTTATTTATTAATAAGTCATATTAATTAACTACCAAAATTCAAATGGCATAACAAACTAATTATCAAAAGCTAACTCATTTTAACAAACCAAAATTTGAAAATAGAAACATCTAAAATAAACTAAGAGTTAGTTGAGACTCCTTCAACTTCTTATAAGTTAATATGTGAGGACATTAACACCAAGCTGAGAGGTAAACCAAGTGAGTTAGGTTAATTGTCAGTTATTTCCACTTCAATATGACAACCTTCTTATAAGTTTTAAACTCTTTTGATTTCTAGTACATAATTTTGTCTTAGGCATGATCATCCCAATTCATTAAAAATGTGAACACCCATATAATTAGACAAGCTTGAATATAATTATAATGCATACTCCGACGACAACAACCTTCAAGCCATGAGATACTTTGCAATAAACACTGAATAAGCAGCATCCTTCATAGGTGGATCAATTGAAAATTTTATGTACATGTTCTATTTGTAAGAAGTCTCCAAAAACCAAATCCATGATCTTCCTGTCTTTATCTACACATTGTCTCAATGTACATGATCCAATATTGTTTTGATATACAATAACCTCCTTTCATGCAACAATCCTACAATGGTGCATCACAACATGACTTCATTAGTCCTGTAATTGCAATTTTTATAGTTATAATTGTGTTGGGTATAATTGTTGTAATGATTCAAATACAATTCTTAGGAAGAAGAATTATGAGTTATGGACAATACGTTAAATTTTCTGATTCTAGAATTTACTACGAATTAGCTACGATTTTAGCTACGGATTAGCTATGGATTTTTATAGGCTCAAGTATGTTTCTAGCCTTAGCCACGTGGAATACCACGTCAACACCTTTGATAGTTGGCACTGTCACGTGTCATGCACTACGAAAAAAACAATTTTTGGCAGCGCATCTACGAAAGCGCTTTTAAGAGAAAGCGCTTTCGTAGCCTTTAAAAAAAATTCGCTTAAAAAAGCGCTTTTATAGGGTTTCCTACGAAAGCTCTTTTCAGAAAGCGCTTTCATAGGTATTTGAAATATCTAACCTACGAAAGCACTTTTGAAAAGCGCTCTTATAGGTGGCCCTATAAAAGCGCTTTTGAAAAGCGCTCTGAAAGGGGGACCTACGAAAGCGCTTTCTAAAGCGCTCTTATATGGGGGACATACGAAAGCGCTTTTTACCTCAGAAACGCTCTCATATATGGGTCTTAGAAAGCGCTTTTAGAAGCGCTTTCGTAGGTTGTTTCCCTAAATACGAAATTTGCCCTCACTTGTTCATTTCTTCGTCTTCTTCATTTCTTCTTCCTGTTACCGTTCATTTCTCTCATTCCTGTCGCCGTTCCTGTTCCTGTTCGTTCTTCCCTCTTCTTCAGTCGTCGCCGCCGTTTCTTCTTCCATTATCTGTTCACGAACAACAACTAACACACCATTCAGCGACGACGTACTCCCTCCGTGCTTCTTTCGTCACAACATACAACTAGCTCCATCCTGGCTTCCTGCTCCAGCCAACAATCTTCACCGTGACACCAGTCGTTGTAAGCATCACTATCATCTTTCTTTTGAGTTTCTTTTGGTATTTTCATGATACTGTTGGTGCTGATTTTGTTTTAAGGTGTTAATGTTGAATTAGAAATAATGAAATTAGGTTAATAGTTTAATGTAAGCCATGTTATTTTCCTGAATGAGGACTTGTTGCTAACATTGTTGTTATTGGTGTTAAATATGATTGATACTCATATCGGTGTTAGTATTTTCTTTTATGGTTGTGTGAATATGAATGAGATTCTGAATAGTAATTGTGTTAATCTGATTTCAAATTGTTTTTGTTTTGTTTTTTATGGTATTTTGTTTGAAATAATCTCCATCTGTGTATGGAAGTTTGTTTCCTATTAGAATGCGGGCTTTAGGTGATATCTTATGATGTCAGCACCATTCTTAGGAGTATTTTGTGTGCTATTTTTCTTATGAGAAATACTACTTGATTTGAATTAATTTGAGTGAGTTTTTTGTTTCAATACCATAAAGTTTGAGTTTAACTCGAGTGATATTTTGATGTCGATGTCACTTTATCCGTATTGATTTTGAATAATAGAGTTTGGCTAATATCGGTGTTCAAATTATGTTGAAGTGTTGATGTTAGTTATGAAATTGAGAACAATTAGTTAATTTTCTGTTAGAGTGAATAGTTGTGTTGTATTATTGTCATAGCTTTCCCAAACATTGAAAATATATATGTGACATTTATTGTGAACCTTTATGTTAAAATAGTATATATCTTTCGACAATCGATCCGAAATATTGAATAACATTCTATGAATTTGCAGCGTTTCCCGGCCTAGTTCGACGTACGACGCTCATTCTCCGCGTTTCTTAGAGTTCGAAACATCTGAGAGGTAACTTTCTTCCTCAAATTACTGGTATATATTGTGATGAATTTGTCTTAAATTGTCTTTCGTATGTTGCATTTTCTTGATACGGATTCATTCCGTGTATACTTTGCGTTTTGACAGAAACGCAGTATACTACTGTTTTGTGCACTAATTAGTTGATATGGATAAGACATGGATGTATTCCAATTGATTGTCGAAAGACTACGAGAATGGTGTTTCCGAGTTTGTTAAGTTTGTTGTTGATCATGCCAAAGACCCCAGTCGTATGACATGTCCTTGTTTGTATTGCTGTTATGGGAACCGGGTTGACGCTGTTCAGTTGGCATCGCATTTAATTCGGTATGGAATTGATAGGAGTTATACATGTTGGAATATGCATGGTGAGAAAAGTAACGGGAATGTTGAATCGGGGTATGCAAGGACCTATGTTTCAAATGATGATTGCACAGATACATACGATTATGATCGAGTCGAAGAAATTGCAGAAGCGCTTGAAGAAGATCTTAACGATTGTCCCAAAATGTTCGAGAGGTTGGTAAGCGATGCAGAGAAACCGTTGTATAATGGTTGTACAAAATTCACAAGATTGTCTGCGGTGTTAAAGTTGTACAACTTAAAAGCCGGCAATGGATGGTCGGATAAAAGTTTCAGAGTTATTAGCCCTTATGAAAGATATGCTACCAGAGGATAATGTTCTTCCCAATCGAACGTATGAGGCCAAAAAGATGTTGTACTCCATTGGCATGAGCTATGATAAGATACATGCGTGTCCAAAAGATTGCGTTTTGTTTCGAAACGAGTATGCATCGTTAAATGAGTGTCCTAAATGCGGTGCCCCTCGATATAAGAAAAAGTTGTCTCCGGCAAAAGTCTTATGGTATTTTCCTATAATCCTGAGATTTAGACGGATGTATCGTAGTGAAACCGATTCAAGACACTTGACTTGGCATTCAGATGAAAGAATTATTGATGGAAAATTTCGACATCCGGCAGATTCTCCACAGTGGATGAAAATTGATAATGATTATCCTGAATTTGGAAAAGAAGCAAGAAACCTTCGCTTGGCATTGTCTACTGATGGAATGAACCCACACGGTATTCAAAGTATCTCGCATAGCACATGGCCTGTGATTCTTATGATTTATAACCTACCTCCATGGCTATGTATGAAGCGTAAGTACATGATGCTGTCTATGTTAATTTCTGGGCCTAAACAACCAGGAAATGACATAGACGTATACTTGGAACCATTAATCGAAGATTTGAAGATTTTGTGGGAGAACGGTGTGGAGGTTTATGATGGTTATAGGAAATAAAGTTTCAACTTGAGGGCGATGTTGTTTGGAACAATTAATGATTTTCCAGCATACGGCAATCTATCCGGGTATAGCATTAAAGGTGAAAAAGCGTGTCCTGTTTGTGAAGACGGAACCGATACCATGCGATTGAAACTTTGTCAGAAGAATGTCTTTCTCGGTCATCGTAGATTCTTAACTTCTAAACATCAGCATCGTGGATGGAGAAAAGCGTTCAACGGAGATACCGAACAACGTAGAGCTCCGCCTGGTTTGACAGGTGATCAAATTTTTGAAAAGGTGAAAGATGTGAATATTCAGTTTGGCAAGCCTTTTGCACATAAAGTTGTCACAGGTGGGTGGAAGAAGAGGTCGATTTTTTTTGAATTGCCATATTGGAAATCTTTGTACGTAAGACATTTTCTTGATGTGATGCATATTGAAAAAAATGTATTTGACAGTGTTATTGGTACGTTACTCAATATAAAAGGGAAGTCTAAGGATGGCCTTAAATCAAGGGAGGACATGGTAGACATGGGAATAAGAACTGAACTGGGACCCGTGAAGAAAGGAAGACGGACATACCTACCAAGGTGATACTGGTGTTGACATTGAATCTTTTACCTGAAATGATCAAAATGAGAATGAATCATGCATTAGAAATGATCATAATGAGGGTATTTGGATCAATCCAACCGTCCGCGTTGTTAAGAGACGAGTAGAACATATTCCTACCAAGAAAAGAAAGAGATGTTAGTGAAAAAGGTAATGAAGCTACTGATTGATACCATAAAAGAAGTGGTCTATTACCTAAATTCGGTTGACGGTGATTGGACAATTATCCGGAAATGAAGCTACTGATTGATACGTAAGTGACATTATTCTAAATATTCGTTTGTGTTTATATATTTAATTATTTCAATGTCATTGTTCTAAATAAATATTTTAATTTTGTCATCAGTTCAATACAAGTATTCCGATGTCAAAGGGAAGCACGAGTACCACGGTCTAAATCAAACAACATTAATTGGATCAAAGTACATGTATATAAATTTCAACAATTTTGCTTATAATATTTATGCTACTTGATAAATCAATAGATGTGTATAATCTTATTTGTTTTTCTATGTAGTGCCCTCAACAACAAAACGACATAGATTGCGGATACTTCGTTTTGAAGTTTATCAAAGAAATTATTCAAATGAATGAAATCGAGACTCCAATCACGGTATGGATTTATACTTTGTTTTATTACTTATCGGATTTTGCATATAATTTATTACATTAAACTAAATCATGGATATATTTTGTTTTGTAATGTAGTATTTTGATCAATACAATTGTCCATATTACTCGCCACGTCAATTGGAAGAACTCAAAGAGAAGTTGTGCCAATATTTTATTGAGCTAAGAATCTTATAATAAGGTACGAATACATTGTTGTGTGAAAATTGGTTAATTATGAATATATTGTTTTGTGTATACAACACTGACCGTGTTATTATGTTCATATTGCAGGATCAGGACCTTGGATATATATGTAGATTAGGATTGATTTACTTAGTGTTATATAGCTGATTTCTTAGGATGTATTTTGTTACGTTTAAAAACATGTTAATATTGAATTACCATGGTGTATATATATTTTGGATATGAATTGATTATAATGGTATTTGTATATATATATAATATTTGGTATTTGAATTACATTTGGTATTTTGATTAAAACTAATATATATTGGTATTTCTAGATTAGATTGTAAAATACCGGTTTAAGAATTACAGGTTTGCTGCAAAAAAATGCAGGTTTAGAAATTTTTTAAATTTTAGATTTTTCAGTAGAAAACCTATGAAAGCGCTTTTAAGAAAAAAGCGCTCTCGTAGGCCTACCTATGAAAGCGCTTTTTGATTAAAAGCGCTTTCATAGGTAGGCCTACGAGAGCGCTTTTTTCTGAACAAAAAGCGCTCTTATAGGCCTACTTTAGATTGCCTGACACGCATTCTGAATACACCTATGAAAGCGCTTTTTCAGAAAAAAGCGCTCTCGTAGGCCTACCTATGAAAGCGCTTTTTACCAAAAAGCGCTTTCATAGGTAGGCCTACGAGAGCGCTTTTTTCTGAACAAAAAGCGCTGCTAAAACCTTTAGCAGCACCACCTACGAGAGCGCTTTTAAGCGCTTTTAAAGCCCAAAAAAAGCGCTTTCGTAGGTTATTTCTGGCATAGTGATGCCACATCAGCTTCTATTAACGGACGTTGACAGGAGGGACCAAAAGTGTGGACGGAAAACTTTAAGAGGACCACTCTTTGAAGAAAAAATTTTGAGGGACTAAAAACGAATTTGACAATATTTAGAGGGAACAAAAACATATTAAACCTTTTTTTATATAAGTTTATAGCAACTTCTCTTAAGACTTCTTTTTAAAATTTTCCATATTTGACAATTGGGCATACCTGTCTTAATGTCTTCAATCCAATGAGATTGATCACAATTTGAGTCCAATCATTTGACATATGAATAAGTTATATCTTGACTTGCATTTATAGCTTTGTTTCGTGTGCGTGGGAAGTTGTTCTTTTTGTCTAAAAATCCCAACCACACAGTCTAACTTTTGGACTATTTGTGTCGTCTATGAGTCCGTTTATTTTGGTTATTTTTAAAAATGATTTTTATAGTGTAATATAATTTTGAGTAAAAAAAATTTACAAAGAAACTATATGTAAAACTTCAAATAAAAATTGTTAGTGCGTGAGGCACTTCTAGTGAGGAGAGAATAGAGAGATAATAAGGAAATAAAGATTTGTATTATTGAAATTATACAAATAATGATACACACTATGACTATTTATATACAACTCTAATTAGGTTTGAACTACACAACTTATATTATATTTAAATATTAAATATAATCAAATCTAATTAAATATTTCAACACACTCCCATTATTCAAGTTGTCGAACATATGCTAATCATAGTCGATCTAAACTATTCCTAATTTCTTTTTCAAATTTAGGAATATGTCGATATTCAATCTTTTGATAAAAATGTTAACCAATTGTACTTCACTTGAGCAATGCCTAACTTCAAGTTCACCTCGATTTACCTTTTCCCTCAAGAAGTGAAACCTAGCTTTGATATATTTACTTCTTTCATGCAGAACTGGATTCTTCGCCAGACTTCTGACTGACTTGTTGTCGATTTGCAACACAAGAGGTTTCTTTACTTCGACATCTATTTCCTCAAGTACTGATCCGATCCAAATTGCTTGACATGGAGAAAATGATCCTGCTATATATTCAGCTTCACACGATGATAATGTCACCACAGGTTTCTTCTTTGAACACCATGAGATTGGGGCACCTAATACTTGAAAGAAATATCAAGTTGTTCTTCTTAGATCTTCCTTATCTCCACATCAATCAACATTTGAAAAACAATTAACTATTGCTTCTTTGCCTTCAGAATCTCGTCGAAATAGAATACCAAAATCTATCGATCCTTTTAAGTATCTTAGAATCCTTCTTATAGCCTTCATATGTGACACTCTTGGTTCACCCATGAACCGGCTCACTAATCCGACTGTGAAACCTATATTAGGTCGATTGTTGCACATACCTCAGAGATCCCACAATTTGCTTGAACAAAGTTACATCGACTTTGTCTTTCTCTTCATTCTTCTCCAACTTCAAATTTGGTTCGACAGCTGAGGATGCAGGATTTGAATCATCCATTTTGAATCTCATGATTATCTCTTTGACATACTTACTTTGATGTAGCACCATACCTTGCTTCGACAATTGAAATTTGATACCTAGGAAATAAGACCAGATCCGACATTTGAAATTCCTTCATCATCAGCTCTTTGAACTTTGATAAGTTCTCCAAGCTATTTCCAGTTACCAACAAGTCATCGATATACAAGAATATGATTATTATATCTTGTGCTATAACCTGAACATAGACACCATACTCAAACTTACATTTTACAAATCCAAATTTGACTAAGTATGAGTCGATCTTTTTGTTCCAAGCCCTAGGTGCCTGCTTGAGGCCATAGAGTTCTTTGTGCAACTTATATACTTTACTCATTTCCTTTTGAATCACAAACCCAGGAGATTGTGTGACATAGACCTCTCCGTATAAAGAATCATTCAAAAATGCTGATTTCACATCGAAATGAATTATCGACCAACCTTGGTTACATGCCAATGCTACCACTAGTCAAACAATCTCCAATCTTGCTAATGGAGCAAATACTTCAGAGTAGTCGAGTCCGGATCTTTGAAGAAAACCTGAGCTAGTAATCTTGCTTTATGTCTTGCTATCGATCCATCAGCATTGTGTTTCAACTTGAACACCCACTTCACTTTGATAGCTTTTGTATATGCTGGAAATTTGACTAAATTCCATGTATTGTTTCTTTCGATTGCATGTAACTCTTCGACCATAGATAACTTCCACTGTTGAATCTTTAAAGCTTCGTTATGGTTGATTGGTTTAGCACCTGCAAGTAAAGCAAAATGAACTAATTATCCATCTGGTGTAACTTCATCATCACCCACCACTTCATAATCATGAAGTCTTGTTGGAAGAACTCTATTTCTTTGAAGTCTGTGGCTTGTGCTATCACACCTTTTTTGACTTCGACATTGTCGGGAATGTCAGCAACTTCTTCGATTTCGACTAGAATATTTGAAATTTCTTCTACTTCGACTTTATTAGTTTCTTCGTCGATTTGATAGCTTATAAATGGCTTGTTAATTGCATTATTAGAACTCCAATCCTAAGCAGAATTTTCATCAATCACAGTATCTCGACTTAACACAATATTCTCGTTAACTGGATTAAATAACCTGTATGCACCAATTTTGTGATATCCTACCAGAATCATAGGTTCACTTTTGTCATCAAGCTTCCTTCTTCTTGCACCAGGTACATGCTTGTAACCCGTAGAGCCAAACACCTTTAAATGACTCAATGATGGTCGTTTTCTACTCCACAATTCTTCAGGAACCTTGTTCTTCAATATCTTGGTACGACACCTGTTCAAGATATAAACTGCAGTCGAAACAACTTCTCCCCATAAGCTTTTTGGCAAATTCTTTTGTTTCAGCATGCATTTTTCCCATATCCAATATGGTTTTATTTCTTCTTTCAGAAATTCCATTATGTTAAGGAGTATAAGGAGCAGTTACCTCATGATTTACACCATGTTCTGCATATAATTTTTCAAACAGCTTCGAAGTGTATTCGCCACCTCCATTTGTTTGCAGAACTTTGATGTTCTTCTCACTATGGTTTTCGAAGTGTATCTTGAATATCTTAAAGATTTCTAATACTTTATCCGTTCTCTCGATCACATAGATCCACAGATTTTAACTGAATTCATCGACAAACGAAATAAAATATTTGTTACCTCCAATGGTATGTTCTTAGAATGGTTCACATACATCTGAATGTACCACTTCAAGAATGCGGGTAGATCTCATTGGCATAGTCAAAATGGAAGAATTTTTGGATTTCTTTCTAACTAAACAACCTTCAAGAAGTTTTTCTGGAATCTCAAGACTTTGGATACTAGATACCATATCATGAGTAATCAGGTGATTCAGTGATCAAAAATTCAAATATCCAAACCTCAAATGGCATAACCAACTATCCTTGTGGTCGATAACAATTTTCAAAAATTGAACTTCTGTCGAACTAATCGTAGTCTCAAATGTCCTATTCTTCGACAACAAAAATTTTAAGACCAAATTGTTCTTGGTGTCGAAAAATTTCAAAGCTCCATCTTTCATAACAACTGAGAAACCTTTTTCGACCAGTTGTGCAACACTTAGCAGGTTTCACTTTATTCCAGATACATAGATCACATATTTAATCGTAGTTCTCCCTTGATTACTCATTTGAAATACTATGTTGCCAGTATCTTATGCTTGCAACGAACTATTATAAGCAAGTTTTACCTTGCTCTTCTTTGACTCATCGAAATCTGCCAACCACTCCTTTCGACCAGTCATGTAATTCGAGCAGTCTGAGTCGAGGAACCAGATCTTAGATTCGACATGGTTATCTGCAACTGCAGCTATAACTACCATACCACCTTCAGAATCATTTAAATCCTGGCGTGCAAGATTCGCTCCTTCATCCTTGCCTTTTGTCGGTCTATTGTCTTTCATATACTAACAATATTTATCCTAGTGACCCCACTTTTCATAGTTATAACACCGTATACCTTTCTTATCTTCTTTGTCCTTTCGATAGTTCCCTCCTCCTCTTTTCGAGGATTAAGAAGATCTATCTTCCACCTTATTCTTGTGGGGATTCGACCAAGATTTCTTGCCCTGGGACTTGTTGAACTTGCCTTTGAATTTGTTGGAACCCACATCCTTTTTCCATGACTGAGCTTGCAGATCCTGTATCGAGTATTGAACTCCTTTCCTTTCGAAAATCCTCATCTCATGCGCTTCCAATGAACCAACCAAATCTTCCACTTTTAGGGTTTCAATATTGTTGGATTCTTGAATAGCTACGATAACATGATCAAAGTGAGAGATCAACATTCTCATTACCTTCTCAACCATCACCTTATCAGTTATGGTTTCACTATAATCTATATGAGATGGACGAGTTTTTGAACCTTCGACACATATTCTACAATTTTTCATCTTCTACCATTGAAAATAAATCATATTATCGACGTAAGGTTTGTAACTTGATAACCTTGACTTTCTCACCTACTTCGTAATACTTCACCGGAATATCCCATGCCTCCTTCATCGTTTCAGTATGAGAAATCTTATCAAAATTAGCAGTATCTGTAACACCCTTCTAAACCCCAAGGAATATTCATAATTATTTTAATAAGTACCTCATAATAATACATCATGCTCCGTAACACGGGTTTTCATCAATAAAACACTTATTTCCCCAGCTGTACATAAGTAAATATTTTAATACCTCGCAGTGGAATTCATAATTCAACATCTCATGGTAAAATACTTCATAAAATATAGCCACACTTCATAAAATATAGCCACACTTCATAATTCATACTTATAAATCAAACAACTCGAGTACCATGTAGGTGACTCAACATCGTAAAACAAAATAAAGAACATAAGTTCTAATCATTCGATCCCAACCCCGACGTTACATATCAGAGCAAGACTCCCTTATTCTACAGAAAGTAAATAAACGCATCCTGAAGCTATCCTCTAAGCATCTATGGACTATTATCGATCACCTGCATGTTACCCACGTGGAGGCAACATTCAAACAGAAATGATGAGTAAATCATAATCATTATATAAGGCATATACATAGTAAATATGCACATAAGTAAGATATCACACATCATAATCTCTTCATGTTATACTCACACCTTCACAATTTCATCAGGATACAAACACATATATCATCATGCTCATTGTATCATCAAACATCACAATCACACATCATCATGCAATGTCACATAGTATGTAATGCAACATCATAGACTCATGCATGTGGTGCCGAAACTTCATTGTTACGCATAATCCACACTATGGGATTATGCCTTCACTAGACTATCTTCCTACCATCATCACTGGTGAAGTCATAATCACCATAACTTGACTGAAGTCCTAATTGCCATCAATGGACCGAAGTCCTAACTATTCCATAAATGCAATGAGACGTGACCTCATAATTAATACGACCACGGCTAGTCAACACGCATCACTATTCATGATTCACCAAAAACATCATATTATCATCATACTAATCAAAACATCATCATAACATCATCATATCATCACCATAGTAATCAACATAACAACATAGCATCATATAATCATCATCATAAACAAGCTTTGTCATAAACAAAACATTATTGCGATTCAACACGGGGTACCTAATTCTATTCTAACAAGGTCTCAGAGATATACTCCTTAATTCTCATTTTTCTCCATATAATTAAATTGCATCGTGTTAGTTATCCAACTCTTTGAACGACACCTTAATCTGAGCTCTAGAACTTAAGTTATGATCATTTTAAGATTTCCATCTCGGACAACCAATTCTGCCTTCCGCTGCCTGGCGACACTCCTCTATCGCTTAGCGGTGCAACCTTCATGTCACCTTTTATCCGGAGACACTAAACGCGACACACTCCAAAAACTAGCTCCAATCTACCTCCCTTCGCTCCCACCTTCGCCTGGCGAAGCTCCATCGCCTGGTGAAACATCCCCCATCGCTCGACGATCTTGTGCAAACAGGATTTTCCTGTTGCGATTTATGCACAACACCAGTCCAATTTTTCTACGATACCATCACATTACATGTCCTAAAACACCATATAATCATAGGTTTTCATCATCTATCAACATCCTATAATTCTATGTTCATTATACACCAATTATAAGTCATTATTCACTACCAATTCATCAATTCTTCATCAATTCTCAACAATTCATCATCCACCAAAACCTAAGGCAATTCTACCATAATCTAAACCTTAAATCAAACATTATAACAATGATAAAAATCCATCTACCTTTGATTATAGTAGCAATTCAACTTCCCATTGGTTCTCTACCGAAATCTCTTACCTCTTTGTGCCCTAGCCTCCTTTCTCCATATCGTCAGTTTCTTTCTCCCAATTCTACGATCGTTCTACAATGACTTTCTTTCCCCTTAATTACTTGTATAAACTTTAGACCTCTAATATCAAACTTCCCACATGGTCCTTACTTATTCTCTGCTAATTACCGTCTTGCCCTTATTTTCTCTACACTTCTATTATTATATTTTTCCCAATTAAAATAATTCTAAACAATTATTCTAATTATTCCAAAATACTAATATTCCTCTTAATTAGTCTAATTCCCACTATGCTACATATAAAACCCATTATACATCATAACACACCTCATGTTCTTCAAATCATCAAGAATATACGTCATCACAAAGACTTACACAAAACACCAAAACATCATATATTCCAACTAATTCACCACGACTCATATAATTATGCTAAATTAATTAATTAGATTATTAATATAAAATTCTGGGTGTTACAACTCTCCTCCACTTAAAAGAATTTCCGCTCTCGAAAATTACCTGGCGAAAACAACATCAGATAAGACTCTTTCATCTGACCCTCATGTTCCCAAGTCCAACTTTCACCAGCTAGTCCACCCTACAATACTTTCACTAAGGCAATCTCCTTGCCTTACAATTACTTCACTTCCCGACCTTCTATTTGCAATGGTAATGCCTCAATAGTTAGGTTATCTCTCACCTGTACATCATCCATTTGAATCACATACGAAAGATCCATAATATACTTCCTTAACTGAGACACATGAAACACATCATGTAAATTCGCAAGTGGTGGCAGCAAAGTAACTCGATACGCCACCTCACCTATCTTCTCCTATATTTGATACAGACCAATAAAACACGTCGTAAGCTTCCTTGATTTCAAAGATCTACCAACATCGGTCATTGTGGTGACTCTTAAAAACACAAGATCATCTTTTTTGAACTCAAGGTCTTTTCTTCTCTTATCATGGTAACTCTTCTGACGAATTTGAGAAGACTTCATCTTCCCTTGGAGCATCTATATCTTTTTAGTTGTCTCTTGCACAAACTCAGGTTCGAGTACGACACTCTCGCCTGACTCATACCAACACAATGGAGTCCTACACCTCCAACCATATAAGGCTACGTATGGCGTCATCCCAATACTAGAATGGAAACTATTATTTTACGTAAACTCAATCAACGGAAAGCGGTTGTCCCAAGCATCTCCCTGCTCCAACACACAAGCCCTCAACAAATCTTCCAAAGATTGAATAGTTTTCTTTATCTGTCCATCCATTTGCGGATGATATGCAGAACTCAACCTCAATTTAGTACCAAAAGCATTCTGCAAACTTGTCCAAAATTTTTATGTAAACCTCAGATCTATATCTGACACTATACTCAGAGTTATTCCATGCAATCTCACAATTTCCTCAATATACATCTCAGCTAGCTTTTCCATCAAAGGCTTGATCTTCATCGGCAAGAAATGAGTTAACTTAGTCAGCATGTCAACAATCACCCAAATTGAATCATTTCCTTTAGAAATCTTTGATAAACCAGACACAAAGTCCATGGAAACATTATCCCATTTCCATTCGGGAATACTCAACAGTTGTATAAGGCCCATAGGCTTCTGATGTTCAACCTTCGACTTCTGACAAGTCAAACAAGCATAAACAAATTTGGCAACTTACTTTTTCATACCAGACCACCAAAATAACTTCTTCAAGTCTTGATACATCTCTGTAGCACCTAGATGAATACTCAAACCACTTCTATGTCCTTCCTCAAGAATACTCTTCTTAAGTTCTGGAACATCTAGAACACACACTCTATCACCAAATCTCCTCACACTGTTCTCATCAATTCTGAACTTATCTTATTTTCCTTGGTTAATCAAATTAAATTGGTCATCTAACCTCAAATCAAACTTCTGACCAACACGTATTTCCTCTATTATCCCACTAGTCAGCTTCAACGTCCCCAATTTCACATTGTTAGGAGTCTCTTCGCATACTAAGCTCGTGTCTATGAATTGTTCGACCATTTCTAACTCTCGAACCATAAGCATCAACATATGTAGAGACTTCCTACTCAATGCATCAACAACTACATTTTCTTTACCCGGATGGTAACTCAAATCAAAGTCATATTCCTTCAGCGATTCAAGCCACCTTCTCTGTCTCATGTTTAATTCTTTTTGGTAAAACAAATACTTCAAACTTTTGTGGTCACTAAACACTTCAAACTTAGAACCAAAAAGATAATGTCTCCAAATCTTCAGCACAAACACCACTGCGGCCAACTCTAAGTTATGCATAGGGTAATTCATTTCATGTACTGAGTTGTCTAGAAGCATAAGCAACAACTTGTCCATTCTGCATTAACACGCCACCAAGTTCCATCTTAGACACATCAAAATACACCACAAAAGACTCACTAGGATTAGGAAAAACCAACATCGGAGCGGTCATTAACCTCTTCTTTTGTTCTATAAAGCTTTCTTCACATGCAACATCCCACACATAAGCTTCATCCTTTCAAGTTAACTGTGTCAATGGTAACACCAACTTAGAAAACACTTTAATGAACCTTCGATAATAACCTGTCAAACCAATAAAACTTTGAATCTCAGTTGCAGACTTCAGAGCCTCCCATTGCAACACTACATCAACTTTAGAAGGATCTACAACAATTCCACCACTAGAAATTACATGACCAAGAAAACTAACTTCTTTCAACCAAAATTCACACTTTGACAACTTTGCATATAATTTCTTTTCTTTCAACAGTTGCAATACCAATCACAAATGTTCCACATGCTCTTTTTCCGACTTAGAATAAATCAGAATATCATCAATGAAAAATACTACAAACTTATCTAAATAAGAATAAAAAGTTATATTCATATACTCCATGAAAACACCTGGCGCATTATATACACCAAACAACATTACATTCTATTCATAATGACCATACCTCGTTCAAAAAGCTGTATTCGGAATATCATCTAGTTTAACCTGGATCTGATGATAATCCGATCTCAAATCAATCTTACTGAAAATGCAGGCACCCACCATTCGATCCATTAAATTATTAATTCTCGGTAGTGGATAATTGTTCTTGACCGTCACTTTATTTAACTGTTTGTAATCTACACACAGCCTCATACTTCCATCCTTCTTCTTGACTAAAAACACTGGAGCACCCCATGGCGAAACACTCGGTCGCACAAACTTATTCTCGAGCATCTCTTCCAACTGTTTCTTTAACTCATTCAGCTCCGAAGTTGATATTCTATAAGGAGCCATTGACACCGGACTCGTACCAGGTACTAGATTGATGGAAAACTTCACTTCACGCTCTGGAGGTGTGAGACGGTGGCAGAACTAAATTTTTTTTTTACTACTGGTTTTGCATTTTTTGTTCACAAATGTACGGTAAGCAAGAGTCGCCACCGTCTTTTATTTCATCCAACAAAGGAAAAGGGAAAAAGAACAGAAAAAACCTTTTTCGAGATGTTTCTGAGTACGGGGGGTAGATTATAGAAAGGAAGGGTGTTAGAACCCTTTCTATCCATGGTTTTCCAAGGTGTGATACGGTGGGAGAACTGACTTGGTATTTGCGTTTGTGTTCGCAAATGTTTCGGTTTAGCAAGAGTCGCCACCGACTTTTTATTTTATCCTAAGGAAAGGTCAAAAAGCACAGGAAAGACCTTTGAGATGTTTTCTTGGGTTCGGGGAGTAGATTATAGAAAGGGAAGGTATTAGAACCCTTTCTATCCATGGTTATCCATGGGATCTTAGTTACTTGCTTAGATCACTTGCTTTGCATTTCTATTGTTTGAAATGGTGCTTTGTGTGTGATTTTGAAAGATGTTTTGAAAAGAGGCCATTGTTGTGGCAACCTTTGTAACGATTCTTGTTTGAATGTATACCAAGGTGTTTTTGTCTTTTGAAAAGTTTTCAATGTTTGAAAGTTGGGTTTTGAAATTGAGTTGTGAGGTGTGTTTCGAAAATAGCAAGGATGTTTTTGCAAGTTGGATCAAGTAACTAAGAGCTATCTACCCTATTTTACTCAAAGATCTTTCTTATGTTTTTAACCCTTTTAACAGTGTTGTTTCACCATTGTATTTGGTGAACAACCTTGTGTTAGGATGTTTAACGGGACGGGCGCGGGTCATCGTATAGACCATGATAACAATGGTGTCAAGTATCTTTGGCAATTTTCTTAAGGGACTTGATCACTTTTGTTTAGGCAACTTAGATAGCGTCATCGAGGGACTATGATCTTTTTTGTTTGTTTTTGTTTTTCCAAAGTACTTGACATGCAACCATGGCCCATTTTTGAAGGCAACAAGTGGATGAAACCCTAGGGGTGCAAGTGTGCATTGTGCTTGTTTTTCATACATGTTATCTTGGAATTAGGTCAAACTACTTGTTGATTTTATTTGCATACAAACCCTAGGTCTAAGCATGGCATAATTGAAAGCTTTTTAAATGTGCGAGAATTTAAAAGCTACACTATTACAACATGATATAGGGAGGGGGTACAAATTTGAATGAATGAAATAAATGTATCTTTTGTATTATTTTTGAGTTTTGTTTTAAAAAGGAAATGGTTTATTTATATATATACTTAATAAAATAAAATAAATATCAAATAAATATGAAAAATATAGAAAATTATTTTTTTGGCATTTTTTATATTTCATATAAAAAATAATAAAGTCAGAATAAAAATAAAAATGTCAAAAATGATAAATATCAAATAAATGGGCCAGGGGGTGTAAACTGAATATGGGGGGTGCCAGAAGCAAGCCTGTATAGGCCCAGCCCAAGCCAGCTTCTTCTTCAACCTCTAAACTCAAACACGCGCGCTTTGTACAGAAAATGCCATCTCCTGATTCTTTGATTTTTTTGCCAAAACTTACAACATCAAACTTGTAGAGAATTTAAACACGAATCCAACCATATAAAGCATTAAATCTAACTCTCAAAGACCAGAGAGAATTTCTCTGGCCCTAAAATCTGACCTAGCTTTTTTCACATGTTCATGGATGAAATTCTCCTAGCACACTTAATATAAATGAAAGTTGAGCATATGTATGGCTTCATAGCATTGAATACTATATTTTTCATTCACAAACCTAAAGCTAAATGTTCATAAATAGAGAGATAGAAAGTGATAAAAAACCTGTTTCAGTTGGAATCGAGTAGGGCAATGCAACAACCTTCAATGGTGTTTGAGCTTCTGTAGAGCTTGCCTGAGGTCCAAGGAAGCTTCTCCAATGCTTGGCTTGCTTTGAAACAAACTGAATCGTGCTGTAGAACTCAACCTGCAGAGCTTTGAAATGAAAATTGCAAAGTGTGTTAGAGGTGTTACAGATTGCAATGGGGGCTTGGGATAGTTTAGGTGAGTTGATTAGAAGGTGTTGGAACTATCTTGGGACAGAACGCACGATGGAAATTTGTTGTGGCTTGCAAAATGCAGAACCTGCCCTGTTTTGCAGAAAAACAGTGGTTCTGAGTATTAGGATGTATGAAGGATCAAAGGGTCGTGCTTTAGGCTTGTTGGGAGGTATAGAACTTGTTCACACTGTTTGTCTAAGTTCTTGTTAACAAATATGAGAGTATCCTTTGGTTTTGCAAGTTTTCTTCTACTTGAAGCAAGAAAATAAAAATGATGTTATAGACCTGTACAAGAATTCCTATCATGCTGCATCCTTGGTTCTTGGTAACTGGAATTAGTGGACTTGATCTTGCCTAAAAGATCTGGCCCCATGTCTCAAGGATTTAGTTTTTGACATAAAGTGCACTTTTACAAAAATGGTATTTTGCCTTTTTCCAAATAAGGGTTAATCTTGTATGTAATGACCCAATGGCCAAGATAACACCTTAGTTCAACGGTTAAGCATTAAATTATGAAGTGCAAGTTAGTTTTGAGGCATGCAAGCTAGCACCAAACATGCTGATTTGAAAATGCAAGTTTGTATGAACATGCATTGGCCATGGACAAAAGTGAGTTTTTGCCAACTTTGAGAATTCGATTCTCTCTAACCACAAGGGTGTTTGAGGAGTTCTTGGACAATTTGGAAAGCTTGGAACATGTACTACAATCCATCTTTGTAATGCAACTTTAAAATCCAAGTGGAACTATGTGAAAAATGGCCAAGAAGATGGGTCAAAATCCTGCCTAGATTAGGGCAAATTTTCTCTAAGTTAAAAGTTTTAGGTACCCTTGTTCCAAAAATCATAACTTGAGATACAAGCTTCTTTTGAGAAAACTTTGTGAATAAAAGTTGTAGACTTTGTGATGGACTACAACTTTCATGTTGCAAGTTTTGTTTGAATCCATTTTCATCTTGGTGAAAAAATGGGATAAAGTTAGGAAAAAATAAGAAAATTTCATAACTTAGAAAATTTCTAAGTTATGAAAATTTTCCATTTTAAACCCTAATTTTCATTTTTGGGTTTCTTGATGAACAAGTTTCATAATTTGACATGTCTTGATGGAAAATGAATCTTGGCACTTGATTTTGACCAAAAAAGTCAAAGTTTGACTTTTTAGTGTACAGTCAAATTTTGATCAGTTGACTGAAAAATTCATCTGTCAACCTTATGCATTTGAGATCTTTTGAACTTGTTGAATTGGTCAAGATAATTTCATTGAGTCCTTGAGTCCATATGTGAGCTTGGTTTGCCATTGGTCAGGTCAAACAATCAAGAATTGCCTTTGTGCAGTCAAAACCCTAAAAATGACCATTTTGCCCTTTTGGTGATCTGATCAAATTTCTTGTGGAGTTGTGACCCAAACTTGATCAAATGGTTCATATGAGTTCATAATGTTGATGTGGGTTAAAAATCATGAGGTTTGACTGTCAATTGGCCACAATTGACTTTTCCCCCAATATAGTTGATTTCTAGGTCAACTGTCCAATTGACTGGGCAAAAATTTGAATCAAGGCTTGAAACTTGATATGGACAAACTTGTGGGTCCAACATGGAATATGAAAGTCACATTGGGAATTGTAGTTCAAAATATCCCTGTGCAAACTCAAACTCTAATTTAGGTCAATAGTGCAAGGAAGTGTCTTGAGTAGAGCAAACCCTAGCTTGATCTTCAGTTCCAAGAGTTTTGTGATGAGAAAATGTTGGTGAAATGGGAGGGTAAATTTTGGGGTACAACATTTGCCCCTGTTCAATCTTCTTGAACCTGAAGAGTTAGATTGGCAAATTTTCCTTTCGCGACTCGAAGGTAAAAGAGGATTGGACACTAGAGTGCCCGTAAATTTGCACTCATCCAGAAAATAGCAGAGGAAATTGGCTTAAAGATGCCATTTGGAGATAGTAGAATCTTGCTGGAGATGGGCTTAAAGATGCCATCCAAGAGTGTTTGTTGAGTTGCAATTGAACTGTATCTGGGGACTAAGTTTGTATGAGCAAAAGAATGGCGTTCGTGTCTGGCGCGTATCTGAGTTGTAACTGTATTTGGGTTTTGAATGAATATCAGAATGACTGTCGTGTCTGGAGTGTATCTGTATTGTATCTGGGTAACAGAGAAATATCTGTACATGGATAAACTGTGTGCTAGGGATAAACTCTGAATGAGTGACAGAATGGCAACCGCGTCTGGAGCGTATCTGGACTGTATCTGAAGTTGAGATCTGTATGAGTAGTAGAATGTCTTCCGTGTCTGGAGTGTATCCATACTGTAACTGGGATCTTGACTAAATGACATAATAAATTTCGTGGCGACTGCACTGGGGGAATCAAACTATTGGTGTAAGGGTCAGAATGGCATCCGCGTCTGGAGCATATCTGGACTTGAAGTTGATAGTTGAATCTGAATGAGAGATAGAATGGCCGTCGTGTCTGGAGCGTATCTAGTCTGTATCGGATTGCTGAAGTCTGAATGAGTAGTAGAATGACGTCGTGTCTGGGGTGTATCCGTACTGTATTTTGACTTAAAATTCTGAATGAGTAATAGAATGACCGCCGTGTCTGGGGTGTATCCATACTGTATCTGAATAATTGTTAACGATAGCCTTTTAATCTTATCCTGAAAAGGGTAAAATGTTAGCTAAAACACAAAGTTATGTTCCATGATATGTATGATGTAATGAACTGTATTTCATCAATGTTTATGATATATGAATGTAATGGTTATGCATGCAAGCTGAGTAGCCGTCTTGTTGAGGAAGATAAAATCCGGATAGCTGGAGATAATGAATTCTTTGACTGCTGTCGGGGAAAATAAATCCTTGACCGCTGTTGAGGATTTGAAGATGAGAAACTCTTGCTGACTGCTTGGGAAATAAGGAAAACTTTGAAAAATCTGTACTGGGGAGTTAAAACCTGGGAGACTTCTGCTGGAGAAATGAGACTGAGAATCTTCAATCTGCTCGGAAATAAATCTGTGGAGAGAGTGTTTACTATTCTGGTTCCGCCGGGGATAGAATTTTTAGGGTTTTGGGCTCCACTGGGGATCTTGAAACTTGACTCTGATGGGAATTTTGAAATTCAGCTCAGCTGGGGAATCAAACTTTAGAAAGCATTGGTTTTGCTGAGGACCCTGAAGTTTTAACTCCGTTGGGGAAATATACTCCAAATCTTAGCTTTGTCAAGGATCCGAATGATGTATCGTAGGGGATTTCTTCTGAAATGGCATAAATATATCTTCCTACACCTTCAACCTATCAGTAACTATCTTTTTTTCAATTTTGTTTCATTTGTAAGCAGTGATTACGTTCAAATGCATATGCCCATTTAACAAAACATTGGACGTTTTCAAATAAAACATAAGTGTAAAATGAAAAGAAAGGCAAGCAAATTTCTGTATTTCGAAGTATATTTGTATTTAACTTTCATGAGTATCTTTATACAAAGGAGACAAACATCCTGGTAAGAGAATGTTGTCGCAAAAACTGGAAAATTTTATACAAAAGAAAGATGGCTATGTGTAATAATTCCATGGGATTCCCATTCTGCTATAGCCTTCACGACTCTGAATATCTTGTCCATTCACTGCTTCGTCCGCCGATGACTGGATTGATCAGAAGCTTGGAGCTTGTTGGTGAAGAGATTGTTCTTGAAGTGATCCGACGAGACATAGTCATATGCTTTAATTCCCTAACTTTTGCCTGAATCTCCCTTTTGGGTTTTCGATCCACCGGGAAACCCTTTTTTGCCCAAGTCGCCCTTTCGGGTTTTCAACTTGTCGGGTATACAATTTTTTTTTGTTTTATCCCTCATTTTTGCCTGAACCTCCCTTTCGGGTTTTCGGTTCACCGGGATGCCCATTTTTGCCCAAGTCGCCCTTTTGGGTTTTTAACTTGTCGGGACGTTTTATGCGTAGTATCTTTTGACTATGTCTGCGTTCGTAGGGTGCGGAAAGTCATCACCGTCCATGGTGGTGAGAATCATTGCTCCACCAGAAAATATTCTCTTGATTACAAATGGTCCTTCGTAAGTAGGAGTCCACTTGCCCCTGGGGTCACTTTGCGGTAAGATAATCCGCTTAATTACAAGATCTCCGACTCGATATATCTGACGCCTGACTTTCTTGTTGAAAGCCTTGATCATGCGTTTTTGATACGCCTGACCATGACAAACAGCAGTAAGCCGCTTCTCGTCGATCAAATTGAGTTGATCAAGCGGGGTCTGAATCCAATCGTCTTCACTCAAACCAGCGTCCTTCATAATCCTTAAGGAAGGAATCTGAACTTCCATAGGAAAAACAGCCTCCATGCCATATACTAAAGAAAATGGGGTTGCCCCTATTGAAGTACGTGCCGTGGTACGATATCCATGCAGAGCAAACGGTAACATCTCATGCCAGTCTTTGTAGGTGACCGTTATTTTTTGAATGATCTTCTTAATATTTTTGTTCGCGGCTTCAACAACATCGTTCATCTTCGGCCGGTAGGGAGATGAATTGTGATGATAAATCTTGAAATGTTCGCATAGAGCGGTGATCATAGTATTGTTCAAATTTGTACTGTTGTCTGTGATGATCCTGTCGGGGATACCATACCGGCATATGAGGTTCTGCTTGATGAAGCGAGCAACCACATTCTTTTTAATGGAGGCAAAGGAAGCTGCCTCGACCCATTTGGTGAAGTAATCAATAGCCACCAAGATGAAGCAATGTCCATTGGATGTCGTGGGCTTGATCTCTCCAATCATGTCAATGCCCCACATTGCGAATGGCCAGGGAGCTGTCAGAACGTTGAGAGGAACAGGAGGAATATGTACCTTGTCGGCGTAGACTTGACATTTGTGACAAGTGCGGGAATGTTGATGACAATCCGCTTCCATGGTAGACCAGTAGTAGCCTGCCCTTAGAATCTTCTTAGCCATTGTATGTTCGCTCAAGTGGGTTCCAAATGTGCCACTGTGTATATCGGTCATGATCAACTCTGCTTCAACCTTGTCCACACAACGAAGTAGAACACAATCATGACTGCGCTTATAAAGGATGCCACTGCTTAGGAAGAACTTGGCAACAAATCTCCTTAAGAACTTTTTGTCATTGACAGAAGCTCCTTCGGGATACTCTCTGGTCTGGAGATACCTTTTGATTTCATGAAACCAGGGTTGTTCCACTACGTCTTCGGTATTAATCTCATGACAGTGTGCAGGTTTGTCCATTCGCTCGATGGTGATTTGGGGAGCTCGTTATCCCAGTTGAGTTTAAACATGGAAGACATTGTAGCTAGAGCATCTGCTAGCTGATTTTCTTCTCGTGGGAAATGCTCGAAGGTAATCTGCTCGAAATGAGGCAACAACGTCAAGACATGTTCTTTGTATGGGATAAGATTGGGATGTTTGGTGTCCCACTCTCCTTTGACTTGACTGATAACCAAAGCCGAGTCCCCAAATACGACCAATGATTTGATTCTCGAGTCTATAGCAGCCTTGAGACCAAAGATGCAAGCTTCATATTCAGCCATGTTGTTGGTACAATTGAAGCAAAGTCGGGCAGTGAAGGGTGTATGGCAACCTTCCGGAGAAATGAGTACCGCACCGATACCATTGCTAAGTGCATTTGAAGCACCATCAAAGTATAGGGTCCATCGGGATCCTTGTTCAGGTCTGCCATATGGTCCGTTACCTTCAATGTTGTCCAATGTCATGATGTCCTCGTCAGGGAAGTCGAATCTCATAGATTGATAATCCTCGACGGCTTGATGAGCTAGATGGTCAACTAGTACACTCCCCTTTATAGCTTTTTGGGTAGTATACTGGATGTCATACTCAGTCAGAATCATTTGCCATCTAGCGATTCTTCCAGATAAAGCCGACTTCTCGAAGATATACTTGATTGGATCCATCTTGGAAATCAGTAAAGTGGTATGAGTCAACATATACTGCCTTAGCCGACGAGCAGCCCATACCAAAGCGCGGCAAGTTTTCTCGAGCAGTGAGTAGCGAGTCTCACAGTCGGTAAACTTTTTGCTAAGGTAATAAATGGCATGCTCTTTTCGGCCAGACTCGTCATGTTGGCCCAATACGCACCCCATTGAGTTATCCAAAACAGTCAAATACATGATCAGTGGCCTCTCTTCGACGGGTGGCATCAGAATAGGATGTTCTACTAAGTACTCCTTGATCTTATCAAAATCAATTTGACAATCATTGTTCCATTCAACTACCTGATCTTTCTTCAGCAGTTTGAAAATTGGTTCGTAGGTAGATGTCAGGTGAGAGATGAACCTCGCGATATAGTTTAAGCGTCCCAAGAATCCTCTAACCTCCTTTTCGGTACGGGGGGCAGGCATTTCTTGTATAGCCTTCACTTTAGCAGAGTCAACCTTAATGCCTTTGTTACTGACAATAAATCCCAGAAGCTTACTAGACCTAACTCCAAAAGTAAACTTGCTTGGGTTCAGTCTGAGCTTATACTCTTTCAACCTGGCAAACAGCTTTTGCAAATGATTAAGGTGTTCTTCTTCTGTCTGTGATCGAGCTATCATGTCGTCTACGTAAACTTGGATCTCATGATGTATCATATCATGAAACAAAGCCACCATGGCGCGTTGATAGGTTACTCCTACGTTCTTCAGTCCGAGCGGCATCACTTTGTATCAGAAGGTACCCCATTGCGTGACAAAGGTAGTTTTCTCCATGTCCTTGGGGGCCATTTTAATTTGGTTGTAACCCGAGAATCCATCCATGAAGGAAAAAACCTTGTGCTAAGCTGTATTGTCAACCAAGATGTCGATATGTGGCAGCGGGAAATCGTCTTTAGGGCTAGCCCTGTTCAAATTCCGATAATCCACACACATTCTGACTTTGCCGTCCTTTTTGGGTACGGGCACAATGTTAGCAACCCATTGTGGATAGGTTGTAACAGCCAGAAAGCCAGCGTTGAATTGCTTCATTACTTCATCCTTAATCTTCTCAGACATGTCAGGCCTCATTCGGCGAACCTTTTGCTTGATCGGTGGACAATCTTCTCTTGTGGGGAGACGGTGAACCACGATTTCGGTGTCTAACCCTGGCATATCTTCATAAGACCAAGCGAAGATTTCAATGTATTCATTCAATAACTGCACTAAGCGTTCCTTGACACTTGGTTCCAGATTGGCACCCACTTTTACTTCTTTCCTGTCTTCCTCTGTCCCTAAGTTGATGGTTTCTAACAACTCTTCATGAGGAAAGATGGCCCTCTCTTCTTGTTGTAGAAGTCTGGCTAACTCTCCCGGCACTTCACAATCTTCGTCAACTTCGTACTCAGCCTGATTGACCAAATCTTCAGAGTTGTCGAAAGCTACAGCAGAATAGTCACCCATGGAATCCAGAGTGGATGGGTACCTGCATTTGTGAGTGTGGGTGTGTGTAAGGGATAGCCATCCTTAAACAAACAAAATGCAAAAGGAAAGAAAATGAACACAACAGTTTATAGATGAAAAGCGTCCAATGATTCATTAAAACATGGCATATGATTATGAAGAGAATCAAGCCCTTACAAATGGACCTACATGCCCCGGGCAAGGCATGAGGTGAAAATAGTGTGCAAATTGTTTTAGTTATTACAGACCATAAATGGGAAATTGTTTCAAAGATAAAAATTACTGGTTGATAAAGGTGATAGGGACAAAATCTTTTGCTTCCCAATTGCTCAAACCCCCTTCGACAGTCGGAAAGATCCAATCTTCAAAGTGGCTCTCCTCATCTTCATCTTCTACAGCATTGATTTCGTGGTGTGAGATCTTGACAGGTGGTCCTCCGACCTTAGAGCGGCGCATAGCCTTTTGTCCTGCAGCAGTAAACCCTAAACCAAACTTGTCCGTCTTATGGGGAAAGTCAGGCAATTGTCCCTATACTGTGCTTTTCCCTTCCTTAATCACAGCCTCTGCGTCCTTGATAGATGCCATCCTAGATGCATGCTTGGGAACGATAGGCACCTCAACCATTGTCTTTGCCGCCGCTACCTCGGGAGAAACTTCCTCAAAATGTTGAAAAGGCGTTTCGATGAACTCGCCATCCACTTCCACATATCGAAAGGAATTGAGATGACTGATCATGTACTCTTCCTTACCGTGCACAATTATGATTTTACCCTTAACAAGATATTTCAGCATTTGATGCAAAGAGGAGGTAACTGCCCCGACATAATGGATCCACGGTCTTCCTAGCAAACATGAGTATGACAGACGGATGTCCATTACGTAGAAGGTGGAGTTGAACACTTCGGTGCCTACCTTGATAGGAATATCGACCTCCCCACGCACCATCCTTTTAGACCCGTCAAAGGCCCTGACAATAATATTACTTGGTTTCAGCTCCAAACCTTCACAATCCAACCGGTCTAGAGCTTTCTTAGGCAGCACATTTAGGGAAGAACCAGTATCAACCAAGACATGGGAGAGAGTGGTTCCTCGGCACTCAACTGAAACGTGTAACGCATCATTGTGCTTCCTTCCTTTGGGAGTTAAGTCAGCATCGGAAAAACCCAAGCCATTGTCAGCAGTAAGACTGGCCACACAATCCTGAAATTGGTCAGCCTAAGTCTCTTGGGGTACATGTGCCGTCTTCAAGAATTTAATCAGGGCCTTAGCATGGGCCTCTGAACAGAGCAGGAGGGCCAACATTGAAATTTTAGAAGGGGTCTGCCCCAGTTGTTCTACAACGTCGTAGTCACTTTTTCTGATTATTTTTAGGATTTCATCCATTTCCTTCTGAGTGGTTTCGGGGATAACCACATCATGAGCCTTCGTCCTGACATGCCTTTCCAGTATCCCCTTAACCTTGTTGGTATTATCAGCAGATGGTCTTTCTTCGGGAGTAACCACCTCTTCAATCACCGGGCCTTGCACAGAGGGTCCGACAGGTGCAGAAGCTTTTAAGGGTCCGAAAACTGCTCGGGGAGGAGCAGTATCCGGAGAAACGATCCGGCCACTGCGGGTTATCTTGCTCGTACCCGCGATGTTCCCTATGTCAGGATCTTCTTCAGAAATCTCTTGGACTGTTTCGATTTGTTTGATGTCGTGGTAGAAGATTTCTCCCCCATAGTTCCACGGTATCATTTTGCTTGATTGGTACGGAACATGTCCCGGCATGGTGATCTTTAGAGGTACACATTCGGAGTTCGGCGTAATCCTGACAGGCCTTTTGCAAGCCTTGGGAGGATTGTCGGAAATGGTTATGATAGCAATATCGTTGGTTGAAGTATCACAAGTATCAGGAGTAATCGGATTGAAAGTGTTAACAGGGGTTTTCTGGAAAAGTATTTCTTGAGTATCCATCAGGCGTTGGACACCCGACTTCAACATTGGACAATCATCTTGAATGTTCAAACAAAAATAGCAGTCTTTATCACAACCAGGAAAGATCCCGGCTCTCAACATATTTTCTTTAATCACAAGCAATGGGGTCAACAGATTAGCAACATCAGTAACGTGGAGGTCTTCCAAAACAGCATGCACATTGTGGCCGTGCTTGGGCATGGGAGCGGATATAACATTGGGCTTCTCTGGTTCATCAAATTCAACCTCTTTGGCGTCAATTAAGTCCTGAATTTTGTTCTTAAGTGCCCAACAATTATTGGTATCGTGCCCAGCACTGTCGGAATGGTAAGCACACTTGGCATTGGAGTGGTAGTATGGAGATGAGGTGTTAGGGTTTTTTGGCGCCTCTTTCAAACTAGTCAGATTCAGCTTCAACAAATGGGGAAGAACCTGTGTGGGCGTCATGTTGATGCGGGTGAACTGCCGTTGTGGCCGTTCTACCCGTTGTTGATTAGGTCTCGACTGATTGTTACGAGGTTAATCATTTGACGAATTTTGAATCATCACGGCCCCTACAGTCGGTGGGCGCTCAGTTCTTCCCAATCCCTTCTTAGAATACACATTAGATGCTTCTTTCTTGGCTGGAAAAGGTTTTTTAATAGCTGTGGATGCGGAGGCGTCCTTTTGAATCTTTCCACTTTTAATACCGGCTTCCACCCTTTCGCCAGTCAGAATTAGTTCAGTAAATCCCGCAGAAGAGCTCCTGATTAGATGGTTGAAGAAAGGGCCAAACAGGGTCCCCAAAAACATGTCAACTAATTCCCTATCTGATAGCGGTGGCTGCACCCTTCCAGCCAGGTCGCACCACTTCTGGGCGTACTCCTTAAACCCTTCATTTGAAACCATCCCCATACTTTGTAGCTGAGTACGGGTAGGCGCCAAATCAGCGTTGTACTGATACTGACAATAAAAAGCAGCTGCCAAGTCCTCCCAATTGTGAACTTCTGATCTCTCGAGCTGATAAAACCGATCTAACTGAGTACCAGACAAGCTGTCTTGGAAAAAGTGTACCCAGAGGTCTTTATCGGATGAATGAGGTTGGATCTTTCTAACATACGACCTCAAGTGCATCTTAGGGCAAGACAAACCGTCGTACTTGGCAAATGTTGGCACCTTTAACTTGGTAGGGATTACAATCCCAGCTACTAACCCAAGTTCCTCAAAATCCAATCTGGGCACCCTCTGCAACTCCATAGCTTCCAATCTGTCTTCAAGGTTCTTATATTTGTCATCCGCTGGTGGATACTGTTGTTCTGAATAGTCTTCGTCTTCTGCCTCTTCCTCCTCTTCTACCTCAGACTCAGAAGGTACAGTAACTCCTTTCCCCTTTCTGATCCCTTCGTCAGACGTTGAAGGGAACTCAAGAGTCCTTCTGGCATCGCCTTCAAACCTTCTTCCGAAAGTGGCCACCCCCGGTCTCTTTTTCTTTTTCTTCTCTTTATTCTTCTCTAGCAGAACTTTGAGATCCTCTTGACCCTTTGCCAAGGTCATGAGTATTTGCTGAAATTGCGAATTTTGTGCCTGTAGATCTTTTACTGTTTGCTCCAAATCCATCTTGCTGAAATAAACAGCAGAAAGATAAGGAAACCTGGCTTGAAGACATGTTTATGCATATGATGAATGGTATGATATTCATGTAATGCATTCAAGGGTTCCAAAATTCAAATTTGTTGTAAACAAAAAGAACGCACGTCATATTAAAAAGAAATTGTTAGTACATAAATGCCCCATGGGCGAAAATATTACAAAATTTTTAATGTAAAAAGACATTGCGCATCCTCTTTGGTGCGATGTAGGTGTTAAGAGTTTCCTCCTCGTGAAGTCGGCGGGTGAGCTCTAAAACCTTCTTCTCACTGGCATAGAAGTTGGCTTCAAAAGTATCCCGTTCTTCTTTGAGTTGGATCCAACTCTTTTTCATTTCCTCCCATGATGTTGGCATGTCAGGATGTAGGATGCTGTATGGAACCTCTCCTTCCATGACAGGCTCTTTGATCAAGGGGAGAATGTGAGGATATGGCATCATAAGACTCTGAGAGCGGGTTCGTACCCACTTGAGGTAAGGCTCAAGGGGGATGGAATTTTGTGCCCCAATGTCTTACTATCCACCTTGTTAGGCATCCTCCAAGCTCTGATGAACCTTTGTCGAAGTCCTTGCGCATCGTTGTCGAAGTCAAAAACTAGGTCAGGAATCAGCATGTCATGGGGGCCATCCCTCCGAGCATATCCAAATTGTCTCAAAGCTAGACAGGGGTTGTAGGTAATGCCTCCCCTTATTCCAAGCAATTGGACATTAGGGAATTCTACACAACGATCAATGATGATGACATTTTCTCTGGACCGAGAACACCAATGTATATCAGAATGTGTGAGGGTCATCAACCGTTGTGACCACCTTAAACCCTACTCATTATTCAAAACTGCTTGTGGAAGGTGAGAAATAAACCACCTTACTAGGAGAGGAGTACAGCACACGAGAACACCTCTTTTCCTCATTGTTCGTGTGTAAAATGAGTGTAGGATGTCCCCAAGCAATGTAGGTATAGGCTTACTGGATATGAAAATCTTGACAGCATTCACATTTATAAGTTGATCAGGATTTGGGAACAAAACTGACCCATAGATAAGGAGTGCCACAATCTCTTCAAAGGCTTGTAGATCAAGATAATTCCAGCATTCTTGTGCCTTCTCAAACAGAAACTTTGCCAAGAATCCCTTGACACCACTTCTGGTTTCCCAATTCCCCTTGATGTCAGATGGTTGCAAGTGTAATGCTTGAGCAACATCTTCAGGCTTTGGTTCTTTTTCCGTACCGTTGTAGGGTAGTTGATTAAGAATAGGAATTCTCAGGAGTTGAGAAAATTCCTCCAAAGTAGGTACCAATTGGTAATCATGGAATGTGAAACAGTGGTGTAGGGGGTCAAAGAACTAGAAGAGAACTTTCACCATGTCTTCTTCAATGTTGGTGTTGACCAAGCTGAGGATTCTACCATGTCTTTCACTGAAGAGAGAATTCTCTGGAATCCTGGATGTAAGCTCCTTGAGTTGAGGAGGGATCCTTACAAGGTTGACTTGAATTGTTTTCCTGCGAAGAGAGTCCATGACCTACAAAACAAGAACAAAGATGAAGATCCGAACCCTTGAAATGGTTAGTGGATGCATATGATGCTTTATGATGTTCATGATGTATGCACAAGCACATGTACAGACAGGTCACACAAAACCCTAGTTTCAGGATTGCATGAGGTTTCATAGGTAAGTACCCTCTTGAGTTTAGTTGGCTCAAAACCTGTCCTATAAATAGTAACCGGGTTCTAAGGAGCTCAATATCATTGGATTGTTTTCTATGTTCATTGTTTTGGTTTAGCCACTTAACTAGCGACCAAAATATTCCAAGAAAATAACCCTCAATGAGTGTAGCATCGAGTATCTACCAACTTCGGACTGCACCAAAGCCGGTCATCTCACTACCCCTAATAAAAGGCCAAGATGGTCAAGTAAGGTTCTAGTTCATTAGTGCTTAATGACATCACTCAGCGGCCCTGTATTCTCTTTGATTGACTCAAAGGCTACCGGTACTCACAAATATGTCGCACTAATATAGTTATTGCTTCAACCGTGTCGGTATACCCCGCACAGTTTCCACAACGTATTGCTATCTATGAATGTTTCCCAAATCCGGGTGGAGGATTTCAAGCCCAAACAAGAGAACCAAAAATGTAAAGCAATCAAAGGAAACAATAATCATGCAAAGGGTAATCTAAGCCCTAAGGTTACTCCACTTTTAAAGGATTTCCCCAGCAGAGTCGCCAGTTATGTGATACGGTGGGAGAACTGACTTGGGATTTGCGTTTGTGTTCGCAAATGTTTCGGTTTAGAAAGAGTCGCCACCGACTTTTTATTTTACCCTAAGTAAAGGTCAAAAAGCACAGGAAAGACCTTTGAGATGTTTTCTTGGGTTCGGGGAGTAGATTATAGAAAGGGAAGGTATTAGCACCCTTTCTATCCATGGTTATCCATGGGATCTTAGTTACTTGCTTAGATCACTTGCTTTGCATTTCTATTGTTTGAAATGGTGCTTTGTGTGTGATTTTGAAAGATGTTTTGAAAAGAGGCCATTGTTGTGGCAACCTTTGTAATGATTCTTGTTTGAATGTATACAAAGGTGTTTTTGTCTTTTGAAAAGTTTTCAATGTTTGAAAGTTGGGTTTTTAAATTGTGTTGTGAGGTGTGTTTTGAAAATAGCAAGGATGTTTTTGCAAGTTGGATCAAGTAACTAAGAGTTATCTACCCTATTTTACTCAAATATCTTTCTTTTGTTTTTAACCCTTTTAACAGTGTTGTTTCACCATTGTATTTGGTGAACAACCTTGTGTTAGGATGTTTAACGGGACGGGCGCGGGTCATCGTATAGACCATGATAGCAATGGTGTCAAGTAACTTTGGCCATTTTCTTAAGGGACTTGATCATTTTTGTTTAGGCAACTTAGATAGCGTCATCGAGGGACTATGATCTTTTTTGTTTGTTTTTGTTTTGCCAAAGTACTTGACATGCAACCATGGCCCATTTTTGAAGGCAACAAGTGGATGAAACCCTAGGGGTGCAAGTGTGCATTGTGCTTGTTTTTCATACATGTTATCTTGAAATTAGGTCAAACTACTTGTTGATTTTATTTGCATACAAACCCTAGATCTAAGCATGGCATAATTGAAAGCTTTTTAAATGTGCGAGAATTTAAAAGCTACACTATTACAACATGATATAGGGAGGGGGGGGGTACAAATTTGAATTGGGGATATTTTGACGAGAAAATAAATTCTAAGATATTACAACCATATCGAATGTACGAGATACAATATTTAACTGTACAATAATTGAAATAAATACAATAAATAAAATGTAATATGCAAAAATGTTTTTAATATGTAAAAAGTATATTTTTTAATGGGAAATGTAAATAAATAAAAACTCAATTTTTATTATTTTTCTATTTTAGGGGAAGAAACCCTAATTCTTAATAAAGTTGTATTATTTATTATTTATATACAATAATGTATTAATTTGTACAAAAATATAAGTATATAAAAAATGGTGTTTTTAGTATAAAATACTAATAAAAATAAAAATGTATTATTTTTGGTATTTTTTGTCCTAATTATTTAATAAAATATGTATGTATATATATTAAATATATTAAACATAAAAATAAAAAGAAATTGACTATTTACAAAAAATGAATATTTTCAAGAAAATGTTTTTAAATATAAATGAATGAAATAAATGAAAATAAATGTATCTTTTGTATTATTTTTGAGTTTTGTTTTAAAAAGGAAATGGTTTATTTATTTATATATATATATATATATATATATATATATATATATATATATATATATATATATATATATATATATATATATATATATATATATATATATATATATATATATATATATATATATATATATATATATATATATATATATATATATATATATATATATATAAAATAAAATAAATATAAAATAAATATGAAAAATATAGAAAATTATTTTTTGGCATTTTTTATATTTCATATAAAAAATAATAAAGTCAGAATAAAAATAAAAATGTCAAAAATGATAAATATCAAATAAATGGGCCAGGGGGTGTAAACTGAATATGGGGGGTGCCAGAAGCAAGCCTGTATAGGCCCAACCAAAGCCAGCTTCTTCTTCAACCTCTGAACTCAAACACGTGCGCTTTGTACAGAAAATGCCATCTCCTGATTCTTTGATTTTTTGCCAAAACTTACAACATCAAACTTGTAGAGAATTTAAATACGAATCCAACCATATAAAGCATTAAATCTAACTCTCAAAGACCAGAGAGAATTTCTCTGGCCCTAAAATATGACCTAGCTTTTTTCACATGTTCATGGATGAAATTCTCCTAGCACACTTAATATAAATGAAAGTTGAGCATATGTATGGCTTCATGGCATTGAATACTATATTTTTCATTCACAAACCTAAAGCTAAATGTTCCTAAATAGAGAGATAGAAAGTGATAAAAAAACCTGTTTCAGTTGGAATCGAGTAGGGCAATGCAGCAACCTTCAATGGTGTTTGAGCTTCTGTAGAGCTTGCCTGAGGTCCAATGAAGCTTCTCCAATGCTTGGCTTGCTTTGAAACAAACTGAATCGTGCTGTAGAACTCAACCTGCAGAGCTTTGAAATGAAAATGGAAAAGTGTGTTAGAGGTGTTACAGCTTGCAATGGGGGCTTGGGATAGTTTAGGTGAGTTGATTGAAAGGTGTTGGAACTATCTTGGGACAGAACGCACGATGGAAATTTGTTGTGGCTTGCAAAATGCAGAACCTGCCCTGTTTTGCAGAAAAATAGTGGTTCTGAGTATTAGGAGGTATGAGGGATCAAAGGGTCGTGCTTTAGGCTTATTGGGAGGTATAGAACTTGTTCACACTGTTTGTCTAAGTTCTTGTTAACAGATATGAGAGTATCCTTTGGTTTTGCAAGTTTTCTTCTACTTGAAGCAAGAAAATGGAAATGATGTTATAGACCTGTACAACCCTTCCTATCATGCTGCAACCTTGGTTCTTGGTAACTGGAATTAGTGGACTTGATCTTGCCTCAAAGATCTGACCCCATGTCTCAAGGATTTAGTTTTTGACATAAAGTGCACTTTTACAAAAATGGTATTTCGCCTTTTTCCAAATAAGGGTTAATCTTGTATGTAATGACCCAATGGCCAAGATAACACCTTAGTTCAATGGTTAAGCATTAAATTATGAATTTCAAGTTGGTTTTGAGGCCTGCAAGCTAGCACCAAACATGCTGATTTGAAAATGCAAGTTTGTATGAACATGCATTGGCCATGGACAAAAGTGAGTTTTTGCCAACTTTGAGAATTCGATTCTCTCTAACCACAAGGGTGTTTGAGGAGTTCTTGGACAATTTGGAAATCTTGGAACATGTACTACAATCCATATTTGTAATGAAACTTTAAACTCCAAGTGAAACTATGTGAAAAATGGCCAAGAAGATGGGTCAAAATCCTGCCTAGATTAGGGCAAATTTTCTCTAAGTTAAAAGTTTTAAGTACCCTTGTTCCAAAAATCATAACTTGTGATACAAGCTTCTTTTGAGAAAACTTTGTGAATCAAATTTGTAGACTTTGTGACGGACTACAACTTTCATGTTGCAAGTTTTGTTTGAATCCATTTTCATCTTGGTGAAAAA
Organism: Vicia faba; assembly: GCA_948472305.1. Classification (NCBI taxonomy): domain Eukaryota; kingdom Viridiplantae; phylum Streptophyta; class Magnoliopsida; order Fabales; family Fabaceae; genus Vicia; species Vicia faba. The sequence continues at coordinate 744,145,551 of OX451739.1, forward strand.
ATGGGATAAAGTTAGGAAAAAATAAGAAAATTTCATAACTTAGAAAATTTCTAAGTTATGAAATTTTTCCATTTTAAACCCTAATTTACATTTTTGGGTTTCTTGATGAACAATTTTCATAATTTGACATGTCTTGATGGAAAATGAATCTTGGCACTTGATTTTGACCAAAAAAGTCAAAGTTTGACTTTTCAGTGTACAGTCAAATTTTGATCAGTTGACTGAAAAATTCATCTGTCAACCTTATGCATTTGAGATCTTTTGAACTTGTTGAATTGGTCAAGACAATTTCATTGATTCCTTGAGTCCATATGTGAGCTTTTTTTGCCATTGGTTAGGTCAAACAGTCAAGAATTGCCTTTGTGCAGTCAAAACCCTAAAAATGACCATTTTGCCCTTTTGGTGATCTGATCAAATTTCTTGTGGAGTTGTGATCCAAACTTGATCAAATGGTTCATATGAGTTCATAATATTTATGTGGGTTAAAAATAATGAGGTTTGACTGTCAATTGGCCACAATTGACTTTTTCCCCAATACAGTTGATTTCTAGGTCAATTGTCCAATTGACTGGGCAAAAATTTGAATCAAGGCTTGAAACTTGATATGGACAAACTTGTGGGTCCAACATGGAATATGAAAGTCACTTTGGGCATTGTAGGTAAAAATATCCCTGTGCAAACTCAAACTCTAATTTAGGTCAACAGTGCAAGGAAGTGTCTTGAGCAGAGCAAACCCTAGCTTGATCTTCAGTTCCAAGAGTCTTGTGATGAGAAAATGTTGGTGAAATGGGAGGGAAAATTTTGGGGTACAACACAAGGGCTCTTAGGTACTTGCTCATTTTTAAATTGCTTTTGTGTGTTTGTGTTCTTTTAAAAAGTTTTGAAATTGCCTTAGTGACGCGATTCACTTTATGGTAACCCTTGTATCAGTCCTCAAGAGTGTGATAAAGTTTTTTTTTGAAAAATTTAGTTTGAAAAGTTTGTTTGAAAGTGTATGGTGTAAAAGTTTGTTTGAGCAAGTACTTAAGAGTTTCTACCTACTCGAAAAAGGCTATTCGTTTTCTTTTTTCCTTTAGACAACACTATCCTACTATTAAGGAGTAGGTAGCTCCATCGTTGGAGTTTAAGGGACAATCAAAAGGGACGATTACGATCACTAAAGAAATGGTTAGGAAACCTTAGTAGTTACCCTAGGGTCTTAAAGATATTTCTGAGGCAGCATTCGAATGGGTCATTTTTTATCTTTTGAGACTAGAGGGCAACCACTAAAACTCCCTATACTTCATGACCGTTTTCCGAAGGAAACAAAAGTGGTGATGACTTAGAGGTGCGTATGTGCGAGTGTATTTAATTTCAGATATATTAGTCTTTGTGTTTAGTTTTTTAGAAATTGGTTTTATCTTGTTCATGCAATCCTATTAGCCATACATCTAATAGTTAATATATGTACAAAAATATAAAGTGCGGAAACGTAAATTCCTACGCTATTACATGGCTTCGGGAAGAGGGATTTAATTACAAGTCCAAAACCGGGAGAAATATAAAGGAAAACAATAAAAATGCCTTATAGTTTGGCTACATTGATATGTACAAGAATACAAAAGTGCGAAAGAAGAAAATGCGCGCGAAAAATTAAATACGGGAATTAAAGTTTAAATTCTAAGAAAACTTAATTAATGAAAGAAAATATTTTTTGTTATTTTTTATTTTTTAGGAAAAAACATTAAGTTAAAAATGAAAGGAAATTAACTCTAAATAACCTAATATTTTTCTATTTTTATTTGAGAAAAAATAATTAACTTGCAATTTAAACCTAATTTCTAGCTAGTTTTAATAATGAAAATAAACCAAATTATCCTAATTAAACTAATCTATTTTCAAAATTAATTTTAATAAATAAGGAAGAAAAATCTAATTCTATATTTTTTTGTGATTTCTTGATTTTATGATGTTTATGATTTTTTTTAATAAAAGGAAAATAATTGAAATAAAAGAAAATAAATAAAGCAAAAAAGAAAAATTGGTCGCGTTGTAAAATTGAAAATGAGGGGTGAGAAAGAAGCAGAATTAAAAGCCCAAACTAGATAAAGCCCGGTTCTACGCTGGATCCAGTGTGGATAACGTCTTAGGGTGCACCACATGGATGCGATTTTGAGGCTTTAGATCTAGCATTTTTAGATTCCTGCGTCAAAACTTAAAAGCAATGGTTCTAAAACATTCTAAACATTAGTATGAACATGCATGAACGCTTATAAACCATTTACAACGTAAGAATTGAGAGTTTGTAATTAAGAATTTTTACCCAACCGGAGCTACTTGGTGCGGCTGTTTCGAGCGTGGACTGGCTTCGCAAGAGGCCTGAGTAGACTCCTGGAAGTCTCAGAAATGTGTATTGCCCACTTGTTTGGACTAATAGCACCTGAGAATATAGCTGCGAACTCTTGCAACTTTTAGCAATTTTTTTGAGAATTTTGTAGAGCTTTCTGGAAGAGGAATTTCGTGTCTTTCAAGCTTGTATGGCTCTATATTTATAAAGGAGAATGAGGAAACAAGAAAGCATGGAAAGAATATCCCTCATAATGTTGTGTTTTAAGACCATGATCAAAATATGAAAAAATGCCATATTTGATGATTTCATGCCATTTTCACATGTGGATAAACCTGGACATATTTGAAGGGTTATTGCAAGAAATCAATTGACATAAACCATCATAAAACTTGCCCAAAATGGATTCACATCAAAATTTACATTATTCCCATTATTTATTTATTTAATTCTGAATTTTAATGAATAAAATATCCAAATAAATAGCATAAACAGTAGAAAAATGTATGGGTGGGCTTAGAGGTCGTGGACCATGTTAGGAATGAGTTTCAAACTTGAAAAGATAGGCCCATTTGGGAAAAAAAATCCAAGTTTGGTCAATATTTACTTAATGCATTTTTCCAAAAATTGGCCAACTTTGAAAATGCATATCTCTCTCAATTTTAACCCTATGAGGGTGTTCTTTGACTTTTTAAAACGCTTAGGATGTCCCCTAAGCAACTTATTTGGTTTCATATCAATTGGATCTTCCATGTTCATGTAAGAAGCTTTGACCCAAAAGGTGTTTTTGTTGACTTTTGAAAAGAACCTATAATGTCTGAATTTATATATTTTCATGAGTGAATTTCTTGAACTTTAGGGATGAAGATGAGTTGTAGGGAATTGGATTATATTTAAAATGAGCCTTGGATGAGAAATTTTTGATAAAGAATGAGAAAGTTATGCCTGGTCAAAGTTTGGTTGACTTTTCCTATAGGAACCCTAATTTAGCAACTTTTGAGTTTTGATGAATTAGGAGCATTCCTTGAGGAATCATGATCAACCCTTGATCAAATGATGCATATCACTTCAAAATGTTGATTTTGACCAAAAATCTTATAGTTTGACTATATGTGGGTCACAGTTGACTTTTGACCTAATATAGTTGATTTTTAGGCATTTGAGCAGTTGACTGAGCAAACTTGTAGTGCAAGGCATGAAACTTGGCATGGATGATCTTGAATACATATTGTAGCAATGGAAATCATTTGGGACCCTTGTAACCCAAACATGTTGATGAAAATGGAAACCCTAGTTTGAGACTCATAGTCTTAGGAGGAGGATTTGTCTGGTCGATCCTTAGGCATCCTTGGGCAAGTTGAGGACCTCTAAGAGTATGTTTTGTGTAAAAATGGGAGAGCAAATTTTGGGGTGAAACAACTATCCCTGTTCAATCTTCTTATACCTTAGGATGTAGATTGGCTTGTCTGTCTTTCGTGATCTGAGGGTGGAAGATGATTGAACACTAGAGTGCTCAGAAATTTGCACTCACAAGAAGTGAATGTTGATCGATAATACCGGGAATGGGCTTACAGATGCCATTTGGAAGGTTACGGAGAATTGTTAGAGATGGGCTTAAAGATGCCATCTGGAGAAGGTAACTGAAAGTCATCAGAGATGGGCTTAAAGATGCCATTCAAAAAGATATTTGTTGCGTAAGAGATTACTTTGTGAGAACTCCTATACCTACCATTGAGGAGGGATTCGCTAGGGAATGTTGGTCTCTGTCTTGGGAAATAGAGTTTAGGAGCTTCGGTTGTCCATTACTCTACTGGGGAATTAACTCTTGATTGAGGAGACAGAGGTGAGTTGCTTATCTGGTCAGGGTCCAGGTTGCACAGCGGCTTACTGGGGAAATGTGAAATCGACCGTATCTGGTCGGGTCCAGGTCTTACAGTGTTGTAAACTGTTGTCTGGAGATAAGAGAGAAGGAACCTGGATAGTAGGGTTGCTTCGAAATGAAAGCCTGGATAGTAGGGCTATGAGAAGGAACTTAGATCATATGGTTACTTCAGAATAAAATCCTGGATAATAGGGCTTATGGGAAGGAACCTGGGTAAGGTTGCTTCGAGATGAAAGCCTGGATAGTAGGGCTATAAGAAGGAACTTGGGTCGTAGGGTTACTTAGATATGAAAGCCTAGATAGTAGGGCTATGAGAAGGAACTTGGGTCGTAGGTTTACTTCGAGATGAAAGCCTAGATAGTAGGGCTTATGGGAAGGAACTTGGGTAAGGTTGCTTCGTGAGGAGTTTGGGTAAGACTACATCTAAACCGAGAAGGAACCTGGGTAAGGTTACTTCGTGAGGAGTTTGGGTAAAACTACATCTGAATCGAGAAGGAACCTAGGTAAGGTTGCTTCGTGAGGAGTTTGGGTAAAACTGCATCTGAACTGGGAAGGAACCCAGGTAAGGTTGCTTTGTGAGGAGTTTGGGTAAAACTACATATGAACCAAGAAGGAACCTAGGTAAGGTTGCTTCGTGAGGAGTTTGGGTAAAACTACATCTGAACCGAGAAGGAACCCAGGTAAGGTTGCTTTGTGAGGAGTTTGGATAAAACTACATATGAACCGAGAAGGAACCCAGGTAATGTTATTTCGGGATAAGTCTGTGTAAAACTTCAGAAGGAAACTGGGTAAGGTTTTTTCGGGCTAAGTCTGTGTAAAACTTCAGAAGGAACCTGGGTAAGGTTACTTTGTGATAAGTTCGTGTAAAACTTCGGAAGGAACCTGGGTAAGGTCGCTTCGTGATAAGTTCGTGTGAAACTTCAGGAGGAACCTGGGTAAGGTTACTTTGTGATAAGTTCGTGTAAAACTTTAGAAGGAACCTGGGTAAGGTTGCTTTGTGCTAAGTCTATGTAAAACTTCAGGAGGAACCTGGGTAAGGTTGTTTTGTGATGAGTTCGTGTGAAACTTCATTTGGAAATGTATGAGAAGGGACCCGTGTAAGATTTTTCAGGATAAACCCGTGTGAAGCTGTATATGGGAGAAATTCGTGTAAGATGGCTTCGTGACGAACCCGTGTAAAGCTGCATTTGATCGTGCAGATAATTACTCTGTTTAGTTTCAGGAGCTAATCTTGGACCTGCTGGAAATTGTTGATGATAACCATCTTTCCTGAAAAGGTACAAGATTAATTATATGTGGTGCATGAAATGCATTGTAGGATGACGTTCTCAAAATAAATGAGATTATGTTGTATGCAATATGTATGAGCACGTCATGATGTATGAACATGAAATGCTATTGTGACATATCTGAGTTTGGGAAAATAAATCCTCGACTGCTGCTGGAGAGTACTAGAAATTGACTTCCTGCCCTCGTAAAAAAAGTGGTTCTTCTACCTCCGCTGAGGATGATGAATCAGAGAAGACTGTGTTGGGGATTTTCCCCTTGTCTGCGGACATTCTACCAGGGGAGAGACTCTGCTTGAGAATAAACCTGCGGGGTAATAACAATGTTGGAGGATGAACTTCCATAGCTGAAGGGATAAACTCTATCGGGGATTGAGCTTCTATATTCAGAGAAATAAACTTCGTTCGAGAGAAAACTTTATGACCCACTTGCGATTATGAAATTCAGATGGGGAATATAGATGTCAGTTTTCTGAAGGAACTTTACTGGGAAAAGTAGCTCTTGTTTGGGGGAGCCGAGATCAAAACCTTTGGTTGCCTCTACTCTGTGGGGAGTGTAGATGTCACAGGGTCGTATGCTGAGGATACTGCAATGAATTTGCATCAGGACTTTTCTGCCCCTGGACCTGTTGGAGAAAGTACCTGCAGAGGCTTTGTGGATAGCTTGAATGTTATCCCAACTCATGAGGTGCTTGGTAACTGCCGATCAGAATGCTGAGTCTCCTACTAATAGGCAAGTGACAAGATGACGGGACATAGTTGTACGCTTTAATCCCTAACTTTTTCCTGGACTGTCTTTTTAGATTTTCAGTCCACCGGGATACCCTTTTTTGCCCAAGCCGCCTTTTCAGGTTTTCGAATTGCCGGGTGTATAATTTTTTTCCATATGTATATCCCTAACTTTTGCCCGAACCTTTTTTTTGGTTCGCCAGGATGCCCTTATTCTTGCCTAGGCCAGTCAACCTAGCGGGTCTTTTTCATGTATGGTCTTTTTCGACTATGTCCCAATTCTCAAGATGTAGGGAGTTGTCATTGTCCATAGTGTTCTGTTGTAGTACTGCCAAGAATGTTTTTTGATGGCACATGATTCGCTGCTAGAATGCGTGTGCAATGCCCCAAGTAATTAAGATGGATATCTCCCCCTGATTATTTGGCACTTTTGGAGAGACTGCACCGGGTGTATTAGACATTATGTCATGCCCCTTGCTTATGGAAGACTTGTTATTGGAAGTGTCTTTCCCGCCGAGGTGATTCTGTCCATTGAGAGGATGTTTGTTCATTGAATATCCATTGTGCGGATTTCTCTGCGGTCAAAGAATTAGTCATATGCAATTAATGTCATTTAAAGAATGCAAAACTCATGTCTGTCTTGAAATTTTTTATGAAAATGTGATTTGTGTAGTAAAACAAAATTTGCAAGAACGTGATATCAACTCAAGATTCGTAACAAGCCCTTCAGGAGTCAGGATACCTTTGTAACAGTATGCTCTCAAACTAACCCATGCTTCAGCTAGGAATTTTAAGGGTTATAACGTGGCCTGGTTCACGGTTTAAGAAACAAAGGATAAAGGCTCAAAATTTATTTGTACCCACCCGTTCTTTGTGATTTCTTTCAGTCCTATGCTCAGTTAATCGCGCGTTAAGAATCCTAGTTGGGTCTTGAAGTACTGTCCTTGATGTTCCGGTGATGGTTCAGATTCTGAAAGTTTATTTTGAATAAGCAGTCATTTTTGTAATCTTCATTCTGTTGAGGATTTGTAGGACCTCTTTCTTTTTTGATTTTGTTATCCGTTCTTTTGCTTGAACTGTTTCTTTTTGTGATTACATTAAGTGGGATGCCCTAATTTTTTTTCTTAAGTCTCCTTCATAGGTTTTGACTTAGCGGGATTTTATTTTGAGAAATGATGACTGCCTATTTTGATGATTATGCGGAACCATCACCATCTTCTAATTCAGAAGGACGTCTTTGAGGCTATGCAAAGCGGAATATCACAACTGAATGCGCCTCTGAATTAAATGGGAAAACTACCCTGCCCCAGGTTATGATTAAGGGTTTTAATTTGTCTGAAAGAAAAACTCCTACTTCTTTGGCTCAAAGGGGTTAACTAGGGATTATCTTCCTTATAACTCCACTGTTTGGGATTTGAAACAACTCCTGTACATTGTTAGCAAGGTCTGTTCAAAAGCATACTGTAGAGACTGTGGTATCATTTTCGTCATCCTCCCTCTAAGGCTTAGAGTTTTTAATCGAGAGTTGAATATCACGAAAAGGAAGTATAAAGCAGTTTAAGGATAGTGAAAATAGATTAGTTCAAAACAAACATGTGTAATGCATTAATGAAATAACAAAGTTTTGACATGACAATAATTGTTCGAATAAGCAAATAAAATACAACTTGAGAATTAAATGAACAAAAATGCTTTCAATCCTAGCCATGTTTTGGCAAGGGAGCAGTGATCATGTTGGGAGTCTCAGGAGGGTAGAATTCAATCTCCTTGGCGTTAATCATATTCTGAATCTTGTATTTCAGCGCCCAACAATCGTTAGTATCATTCCCCGGGCTGCCTGAATGATAAGTACACCTTGCATTCGGATTGTAGTCAGGAGAGGAAGTCTTAGGGTTCGGGTGAGGGTTTATCATCATAATCAGATTCATCTTCAACATGTGTTACAATGCTTGTGACAATGGCATGTTAATTTGGGTGAACTGCCTTTGAGGTCTTTCTACCCTTGGATGATTGTTTCGTTGTTGTGGTCATTGTGCGCGTGCCGAATTAGAAATCAACACTGCCCCCACAGATTGGTGATAGTCTGCCTTGCTACACCTCTTCTGGCTGTGCACAGCATTGGCTTCCCTCTTTCTGCCAAATGACTTCTTCTCTGTACTCAAAGAGGTATTTTTCTGGATCTTGCCACTCCGGATCCCAGCTTTTACTCTTTCTCTGATCAATATCAGCTCAGTGAAACCAGCTGAAGAGCTACCGATCAAGTGATTAAAGAAAGGACCAGACGGCATACCAAGGAACATATCCACCAACTCCCTATCAGACAAAGGGGGTTTGACTCTCCCTGCCAAATCTCTCCATTTATGCGCATAATCCTTGAAACCTTCACTTGCACCCATGGACATACTCTGGAGTTGAGTATGGGTAGGGGCAAGGTCAGTGTTATATTGATACTGCTTGTAAAAAGTGGCAGCCAGATCTTCCCAGTTGAAGACATTGGTTCCCTCCAGTTGATAGAACCATTCAAGCTAAGTCCCAGACAGACTGTCCTGAAAGAAATGGACCCACACTTTCCTATCAGCGGTGTGAGGCTGAATCTTCCTCACATAGGAACAGAGATGAAGCTTGGTACAAGACACCCCATCATACTTCTCAAATATCGGAGGCTTGAACTTCTGTGGGATGAATAACCCAAATACCAAACCCATCTCTTCGAAATCCAGACCTGGTATTCTTTGGATCTCCATCACGCTCAGACGATCCTCTAAATGTTTGTACCTATCCTCAGCCGGGGGATACTGTTCATCGTTGTAGTCAGATTCATCCTCAGAAACTCTCGGACTAGGGTCTTCCTCTCTTGTTTCTCCCTCTTGGTTCTCCCCTTCTTTGGATGAGGAGGTCAGATCAACCATTTGCTTCAACGGTCCCCTAAATCTTCTTCCCAGATTCAGGACACCGACAATCTTCTTCTTCTTCTTTTTCTCTTTCCAAATAAGGGCCTTCAGATCTTCCATCCCCTTAGCTAAGGCTACGAACATTTGCTGAAATTGGGCATTTTGTGCCTGGAGATCCTTGATGCTTTGTTCAGAAGACATTACTGCTGAAATAAACAGCGAAGAAGATGAGAAACCTGTTACGATACTTGTTTATGCAATGTCGTGGATGATATGCATATGCAATGATTTCAAGATTCTTAAAAGCTCAAATTTGTTTAACCAAAAGAAACACATGTTAATTGTATTAATAAGTTTGAATTGTTACAAAGAGTGACTTTTAGGCTTACAATAAAACAAAACATAAAGCAAAAAGAAAATTAGGTCTCCCAGGGGCGCATCCTCTTTGGTGCAATGTAGGCGTTTATATTCCTCTCTTCATGAAGTAGCCTAGTGAGTTCCAGAACCTTCTTCTCGCTGGCATAGAATTGAGTTTCAAATGTCCTGTTCCTCTTTAAGTTGAACCCAAGATTTCTGTAACTCCTCATGATCAGTTGGCATGTCAGGATGAAGAACAAGAGAATGAGTGTTTCCTTCAGCAACCAGTTCTATAACCATAGGTAGGAAAGCAGGGTAAGGCATCATAAGACTTTGGGCACGGGCTCGTACCCATTTGAAATAGGGCTCAAGAGGGATAAAATTCTTGTGCCCCAGTGTCTTGCTATCAACTCTATGTACCAGGCCCCAGGCTCGCGTGAACCTTTTACGGTAACCCTGAGCATCATTCTCATTGTCGAAGACGATTCATTGGATAAGTGTATCATGAGGACCATCCCTTCTCGCATAACCAAACTGTCAGTGTCAAACAAGGGTTATAAGTGATTCCTCCCCTAATGCATAGGAGAGGGACATTAGGGAATTCACCACAGCAATCAATGATGGTAACATCTTCCGAGGACCGTGAACACCAATGAATGTCTGAATGTGTAAGGGACATCAGCCTATGAGACCATTTCATACCCTGCTCATTCTTCAAAATAGACCTGGGTAGGTGCGAAATAAACCACCTAGCCAATAGAGGGGTGCAACACAGGAGAGTCCCCCTTCTTTTTAGAGTGCGAGCATGCAGAGAGTGTAGAATATCCCCAAGTAATGTAGGCACCGGATTATGAGACAGAAAAACCTTAATTGTATTCACATCTACGAGTTAGTCCATGTTAGGGAATAGTACCATCCCGTAGATGAGGAGTGCCAATACCTCTTTAAAAGCTTGTAAATCCAGGGTATCCCAAAAATAGTGAGCTTTCTCGAATAGAAATTTAACAGGGATTCCTTGGACACTTCCCCTAGTTTCCCAATTTGTCACTACATCAACCGTTGTAAGGATAGAGCTCGAGCAATCTCTTTAGGCTTTGGATGCCTTTTCGTATCGTTGAAAGGTAACTGATCAAGAATATGTACCCCTAATAACCGAGAAAATTCCTCCATAGTAGGCACTAGCTGGTAATCCGGGAAGGTGAAACAGTGGTGCAAAGGATCAAAGAACTGAAATAGCACTTTTAACAATTCTTCATCAGGTTTTGAAGTGGCCAAGTTGAGCAGCCGACCATGTTTTTCAGTGAAGGGAGAGCTTTCAGGAATCCTTAATTCCAAGTCCTTTAGTTGAGGAGGTACTTTCACAAGGTTAATCTGGATAGTGTTCCTGCGGGTAGATGTCGTGTCCTACAAAACAAAGCAAAGATGAGCCCTAGAAAATCCTTGAAATGGTTAGTATGATATGCCATGCTTATGATGTCATGATTATGCTCACATGTATAGCAAGCAATAAACAAGTCACACTAAGTCCTTAGGTTTAAAGCTTGTATGAGTTTTAAGGTCATACCCTCTTGAAGCTGGATTGGTTCAACCTGTCCTATAAATAGTAATCGGGTTCTAAGGGATCTCAATATCACCGATCTTTCCCCCAAGCTTCGTTCAATAGGCGATTGACTCGTAACCAAACAAAACTCAGGAGTCAAACCTCAATGAGTGTAGCATCGAGTATCTGTAGACCTTGGGAATACACCAACGTCGGCCATCTCGCTACGTCCTACTGGCTAAGTTGTATGATTAAAAGTTCTAAGGTTAGTTGATGCTTTATGACACCACGCAGCAGCCCCGTACTCTACTTGATTGACTCAAGGGTTACCGGTACCAACTAAAGTGTCGCATCAACATAGCTACTGCTTTAACCGTGTCGGTATACCCCGCACAGTTCCCTCATAGTTTATTGCTACTTACCTAAAAGGTGTTCCCAGATCCGGGTGTAGGATTTACATGACCCAAACGGATGCCCTTAAAATAAATCAATCAAGACAAGCAAGATAAGAAATTAAAATGACCTAGATCCTAAGGTATACCCCACTTTATTATTAATTCCCCAGCAAAGTCGGAAGTTTTATGATACAATGAAAGAATTGACTGTTTTTTGTTACTACTGGTTTTGCGTTTTTTGTTTGGAAATGTACGGTAAGCAAGAGTCGCCATCGTCTTTTATTTCGTCCATCAAAGGAAAAGGGAAAAAGAACAGAAAGAAACTTTTTCGAGATGTTTCTGAGTATGGGGGGTAAATTATAGAAAGGGAAAGTGTTAGCACCCTTTCTATCTGTGGTTTTCCAGGGGCTCTTAGGTACTTGCTCATTTTTAAATTTCTTTTGTGTGTTTTGTGCTTTGAAAAAGTTTTGAAATTGCCTTAGTGCGGTGATTCACTTTATGGTAACCCTTGTATCACTCCTCAAGAGTGTGATAAAGTGTTTTTGAAAACTTTAGTTTGAAAAGTTTGTTTGAAAGTGTATGGTGTAAAAGTTTGTTTGAGCAAGTACTTAAGAGTTTATACCTACTCGAAAAAGGCTATTCGTTTTCTTATTTCCTTTAGACAACATTATCCTACTATTAAGGAGTAGGTAGCTCCATCGTTGGAGTTTAAGGGACAATCGAAAGGGACGATTACGATCACTAAAGCAATGGCTAGGAAACCTTAGTAGTTACCCTAAAGTCTTAAAGATCTTTCCGAGGCAACATTCAAATGGGTCATTTTTTATCTTTTGAGACTAGAGGGAGACCACTAAAACTCCCTATACTTCATGACCGTTTTCCGAAGGCAACCAAAGTGGTGATATCCTAGGGGCGCGTATGTGCGATTGTATTTGATTTCAGATATATTAGTCTTTGTGTTTAGTTTTCTAGTGATTGGTTTTATCTTGTTCATGCAATCCTATTAGCCATACATCTAACAGTTAATTATGTACAAAAATATAAAGTGCGAAAACGTAAATTCCTATGCTATTACATGGCTTCGGGGAGAGGGATTTAATTACAAGTCCAAAAATATAAAGGAAAACAATAAAAATGCCTTATAGTTTGGCTACATTGATATGTATAGGAATATAAAAGTGCGAAAGAAGAAAGTGCGCGCGAAAAATTAAATACGGAAATTAAAGTTTAAATTCTAAGAAAACATAATTAATGAAAGAAAATATTTTTTGATATTTTTTATTTTTTAGGAAAAAATATTAAGTTAAAAATGAAAGGAAATTAACTCTAAATAACCTAATATTTTTGCTTTTTTATTTGAGAAAAAATAATTAACTTGCAATTTAAACCTAATTTCTAGCTAATTTTAATTATGAAAATAAACCAAATTATCATAATTAAACTAATCTATTTTCAAAATTAATTTTAATAAATAAGGAAGAAAAAACTAATTCTACATTTTTTTGTGATTTCTTGATTTTATGATGTTTATGATTTTTTTAATAAAAAGAAAATAATTGAAATAAAAGAAAATAAATAAAGCAAAAAAGAAAAATGGGTCGTGCTGTAAAAATGAAAATGAGGGGTGAGAAAGAAGCAGAATTAAAAGCCCAAACTGGACAAAGCCCGGTTTACGCTGGATCCAGTGTGGATAACGTTTTGGGGTGCACCACAGGGACGCGATTTCGAGGCTTTAGATCTGGCATTTTTAGATTCCTGCGTCAAAACTTAAAAGCAATGGTTCTAAAACATTCTAAGCATTAGTATGAACATGCATGAATGCTTATAAACCATTTACAACGTAAGAATTGAGAGTTTGTAATTAAGAATTTTTACCCAACTGAAGCTACTTGGTGTGGCTGTTTTGGGCGTGGACTGGCTTGGCAAGAGGCCTTAGTAGACTCCTGGAAGTCTAAGAAATGTGATTTTCCCACTTGTTTGGACTAATAGCATCTGAGAATATAGCTGCGAACTCTTGCAACTTTTAGCAATTTTTTTGAGAATTATGTAGAGCTTTCTTGAAGAAGAATTTCGTGTCTATCAAGCTTGTATGGCTCTATATTTATAGATTAGAATGAGGAGACAAGAAAGCATGGAAAGAATCTCTCTCATAATGTTGTGTTTTAAGACCATGATCAAAATTTGAAAAAAAAGAGTCATATTTGAGGATTTCATGCCATTTTCACATGTGGATGAACCTGGACATATTTGAAGGGTTATTGTACGAAATCAATTGACATAAACCAGCATAAAACTTGCCCAAAATGGATTCACATCAAAATTTACATTATTTCCATTATTTATTTATTTAATTCTGAATTTTAATGAATAAAATATCAAAATAAATAGCATAAATAGTATAAAATGTATGGGTGGGCTTAGAGGTCTTGGACCATGTTAGGAATGAGTTTCAAACTTGAAAAGATAGGCCCATTTGGAAAAAAATCCAAGTTTGGTCAATATTTGCTTCATGCATTTTTCTAAAAATTGGCCAACTTTGAGAATGCATATCTCTCTCAATTTTAACCCTATGAGGGTGTTCTTGGACTTTTTAGAAATCTTAGGATGTCCACTAAGCAACCTCTTTGGTTTCATCTCAAGTGGATCTTCTGTGTTCGTGTAAGAAGCGTTGACCCAAGGTGTTTTTGTTGACTTTTGAAAAGGACCTATAATGTCTGAATTTATATCTTTTCATGAGTTTTTTTCTTGAACTTGAGGGATGAAGATGAGTTGTAGGGAATTCGAATATCTTAAAAATGAGCCTTGGATGAGAAATTTATGATAAATTATGAGAAAGTTATGCCTAGTCAATGTTTGGTTGACTTTTCCTATAGGAACCCTAATTTAGCAACTTTTGAGTTTTGATGAATTAGGAGCATTCCTTGAGGAATCATGACCAACCCTTGATAAAATGATGGATATCACTTCAAAATGTTGATGTTGACCAAAAATATTGAAGTTTGACTATATGTGGGTCACAATTGACTTTTTGACCTAGTATAGTTTATTTTTAGGCATTTGAGCAGTTGATTGAGCAAACTTGTAGTGCAAGGCATGAAACTTGGCATGGATGATCTTGAAGACATATTGGGGAAATGGAAATCATTAGGACCCTTGGAACCCAAACATATTGATGAAAATTGAAACCCTAGTTTGAGGCTCATAGTCTTAGGAGGAGGATTTGTTCGGTCGATCCTTAGGCATCCTTGGGCAAGTTAAGGACCTCTAGGAGTATGTTTTGAGTAAAAAATGGGAGGGAAAACTTTGGTATGCAACAGGTGGTAATTCACTAATTTCATCAGGAAATACTTTTGGAAATTCACTGCTTCCTTATCCTCAACTAGCAACGATTCAAACATTGCAAACATCACGACTTTATCGTCTAATATCTCATTCACTTGCTTAGCAGACAACAACATCTACTCTTCATTATGTCCAAACTTAGGAAACCTAAAAGTATTATTGTAGTAATTGATATGAACGTAGTTGAACTCTAACCAATTCATTCCAAGAATAACATCAATTTGGTGTAAGAGCATACACACTAGACCCATTACAAAATTCTTGTCATAGATTGTCAAAGGACACTTCAAACAAACATAAGTAGTAGTAACAGAACCACTAACAGGAGTATCTATTACCATACTACCATACATATTAGAAAATTTTAGTTCCAACTTAGTATCACATTCAAGCAAAATAAATGAATGAGTAGCACTAGTATAAATAATAGCAACCAATTCAACATTGTTAATAAAATAAGTACCTCAAATCAAGTTGTCCTTCTTAGAATCCTCCGATCTTCTCAAAGCAAACACTCTACCATTGGTTTAGGAAGAAACATCCATCTTTGGCTTCTGACACTGGGTACTGATGTGACCCTTCTCTCCACAATTGAAACAAGTGGGACCATTATTCTTGCACTCATGAGAACGATAACCCATCTTTACATACTTGTAGCATCTCGAAACCTTATTCTCACATTCATTAGCTCGGTGACCTTGTTCACCACACCTATAAAACATTATAGAAGTATGAGCTTCTCCTCCACTTGTCCTCTTCCCATCATAAGCCTTTTGTTTCCCTTTATCAGATGGGGCATCATAAGGCTTCTTACAATCTTGTTGTGGTTTTCCTCTTCTCTCGTTCAGACTCTTGTAGTAATCTGAATGAGCCTTATTGTCTTATTCATAGATCCTATAGCTTTTCACTAACTCTAAAAACACACGGATCTATTGATATTTGATTTCCCTCTTAATTTATGGATGCAAACCATTCTCGAACTTGATACACTTCGAGAACTCAGCATTTGCTTCACTATAATATGGATAGAACTTTGCCAACTCCACAAACTTCAAAGCATACTCAGTCACTGTTAAGTTCCCTTATTTTAACTCCAGAAATTCAATCTCCTTCTTTCAATGCACATGCTCCATAAAGTACTTCCTCATAAGTTCCCTATTGAACACAATCCAAGTGATCACTTCACCCATTGCTTCTAGTCTCTGGCGAGTACCGACCCATCAATCATCAGCATCCTCGACCAGTTGATGCGTACTGTTGTACCCCAAAATTTTCCATCTCATTTATCAAGATTTTTCTCACAAGACTTCTTAGACTCAAGACAAGATTAGGGTTTGGCCAACTCAAGACACCTCATCTTGCACTGATGACCCAAAATTAGGGTTTGAGTTTGCACAAGGATTTTTGGACCACCAATGATTCATGTGACTTTCATACACCATCTTGGACCCCTAATATTGCTCATGTTAAGTTTCAAGCCTTGAACCACATTTTTGACCAGTCAATTGGACAGTTAACCTAAAAATCAGATGTATTGGGGAAAAAGTCAACCATGGCCAATTTACAGTCAAACTTCTTAATTTTTTATCCACATCAACATTTTAGGCTCATATGAACCATTTGATCAAGTTTGGATCACAACTCCTCAAGAAATGTGATCAAATCATCAAAAGGGCAAAAGGGTCAAAATTAGGGTTTTGACTGAGAAAGGGCAATTTCTGATTTTTAACCTAGCCAATGACCAATTGAGTTCAAACATGATTTCAAGGGTTAAATGGAATCATCTTGACCTAATTACATAGCTCAAAAGATCTCAAGTTCATTGGATTGACAGATGAATTTTGCAGTCAACCGATCAAAAGTCAACTGTGCACTGAAAAGTCAAACTTTGACTTTTTGGTCAAAATCAAGTGCCAAGGGTCATAATTCATCAAGATATGTCAAAATATGAAACTTGT